>JAVQJV010014213.1:0-16904 GCA_036024995.1 Gadopsis bispinosus | reverse complement strand
CTGGGGAAGAATCTCTTCTATCTATTATTCAATTAATATCTCACTGCAGAGTTATTTAGTATTGCACTGTGGACCCATCTTATGCACACAGGCATTAGTGTATTTGCACATGTTTATTGCGTTGTTAATTGCGTTTAACTGCTCAAAGGATATTAACACTTTGCTTTCTTTGAGAGCAGGCAGTTTAAATGAGCAAACCACTGAAATATCCAACGTAATTGAGAGACCAATCAAAACACAGTAAAACTCTTTGCTTTCTTCCTTCTCCACCTGTGAGACCTCGCTTATGCTCATCTGGTGGCTGCACTGACAGGTGGAAACCTGCTAATTAGTTCCCTCTGTAAAGCTGTAATTTCTACCAATGATAAAGGGGGGGAGGGGAGATGGCGGACCGCACAGGGGACGCAATGCTCTAATTTGTCCTTTTCTATCAAGAGAGTTTATAATCCATTTTGAATGGTGTGAAACATATGATTGAGTTTTACAATAATTCCTTGTCCAGCATGAGGAGAGCTACATTTAAATCCACAGAGCGACGTGTCCCGTCTATTCGTTCCTGTTATCTTTCTGTTTAATGAGGAATATAATGCATAAAAAAAAAACACGCACGTAAATTGTACGCTGAAGGAAATTCCCACAAGAAACAAGAACACCAACTCCAGAAAAGAACAAACAAACAAATAAATAAAAATTGTTTTCTGCTGGCATCTTTTTCTGCTTATTACAGCTAAATGAAGACAATTTGACACAAATGTGATTATGCATCCAGGCTAGGAAATGTGAAATAGGAGCACCGACGGGACACAGATTCATAAGCAGGTCGTGAAAAGTGATATTCTGTTGAAATGCAAATCCTTTGAGGGTTTTGTTCCAGAAGCATGCAGGGTGAAATTGGCCTTTAAACACATTGGCACGCTAATGTGTTGAGGTGCCTCCACCTTCAGCCTGCTCAGAAAAACCTTAGAATTATGCAGTAATTGACTCATAGTTCACAATGGCAATGCATATATTTGCATCAGATAGAATTAGACATTTCTTTGCTCTAAGGTGGCACTGAGTGTGTGCGCTGACTGTGTGTGTGTGTGTGCGTGTCCATAGTGTCTGCAGGTATGACAGCGGAACTAAGTTTGCTTTGAGGATCTACTGTAAGTGCGGTGGTGCTGCTAACCCTGACGAGGCTCAGCAGGTCTGTTAGTTTGCTTTGTCCTACGGCTGTTTGATTTACTCACGGCATGTGTTTCTCTCGCGAGATAAAGGGCTATGTATTAAATGAACACAAACGTGGAAAAAGAAAAACTAAAAACACATTATCCATAAACATACGCACAGAAGAAGAACCATTTCAACATGCAGTATAGGGTAGACACTCCTGGACAGTCTTGTATTTCATTGTGACACCCATAAAACATTGTTTTTTTTCCTTTTGAGAAGTAAGTTACAAGAAAAAAGCTGCAAAGACTAGAGGGAAGTCAGTAACTATAAGCTAGGTCAGTACTATCTTTTAAATCTCGTCTTAAAACATACTTTCATCTTACCGTTGATCCCTATTTTACTTGAGTTTTAATATTTATTTTGTCTAGGATTGCTGGAATTTGCATGGCAAAAAATTTGTTTATAAAATCTAATGATTTATAATTTGTTGATTGTCATTTGCAGCCTTGACTGGAGCATTTTAATTTTCACTTTGGTTGTGAAAGCGATCTGTAAATAGAGCTAATTATTATTATTGTTGCTGCCACTGTTAACAGCAGCTGAGTGAGTTTCAATGCCGACACAGTGCGTTACTTATACTATAACATTTAGCTTGAAAAGGTAGATTTTAATCAATCAAGTGTCATGCAGTGTGTGGGGTCTGTGTTGTGGCGTGCAGGCTGCAGATGCATATTTGTTTCAGTGAGTCAGCTCTACGATTGACATTCAGTTGGTCTCCCTGCAGGATTTCAGGCAATAAATATGGAAATCTGAGCATGAGAGCCAAGCTCTTGTCTAGCTGCTTTTTGCCTATTGCATAGTTTAGTCAAGTATCACTTCAGCATAAACAGACTGATAGCAAACAGTAAGATTGAAGCTTTCTCAGCTGGCAACTATTTACTTCAACATGATCACTCAGAGAACACGTAAACATGAAACATTTCCAATTTGCACAATCCTGGTTACCTGCGCTACTTTTTTTTTGTAATTATATGTAGCAGATATTATAATGAGCAGAGGAGACATTGAAATCACCTCTGCACAATAGATTTAGCATGTTAGATTTAGCTTTTTTTTTTAGGAAAGACCAGCAGAGAGAGCTCTGGGCACTTGGCACAAAAATATCCCTAAATCCCCTCTCCCACCCTGGGCAGTGACACATGCTGTGACTAACCCTTTACCGTGATAATTCCGTTAATATTATTGTACAGAAAAGCGTGTCCTAATAAATACTGTGTGGTTGTAAGCATTAAACCAATGAAAAGTGTGTCTGATGGAAACATTAATACTAAGAGCATGCATCAACGGCTTGATTAAAACTCTTTGTTTCCTAGACTATTGGAGTCCCGGGGAGATCTCCTGATTTTCAAGGCTACCCTGGAACGTGCCTGATGTGGGATGCTGTAATCAGCCTCTGCCTGAGACCCAATCACTGCGAGAGGAGACGGTCTCAAAATACCACAAATGTGTTCTGAACCCATGAAAAGCAGTTCAGCCATGCTGAAAATGAATGTTTACGAGGAGAAATGATGAAATGGTATGTACAATGTACAGCAGGATTAACGCGAGCTGACTGCGGACATGAACTGTGAGTAAAACCATGAAAGTATTACAACTCCCTCAAGATTCCCTCAAAGTGTGAAGACTGAAAAGGAGAATTTTCTGACTTGCAGAACAGACTCTTTATCTAGTTTGGAAAAGGGGGAAAACATGTAGGATCCAATTTGATTCATTAAGCCAATGTCTATTCTTCTTTTTTGCCCTTGATATCTTTAAGGTAAGTTGGAGTTATATTTTGAATGAATGATGCACTTGCCCTGGAAATAGATCTTTGCGTGGAGTTCAATGGGTCTGCGTTGGTCCCCACTAAGAGGATAAGAAGACTGTTAAAGTGGAAATCTTATTTTAATAGTTGTCTTTATATACAGCTGGCATCATTTCACAGCGAGATAAGGATGCAATATGAATAGAGTTCTATGGCTTCAAATACACGCTGCGCTCACATCCCTTCACTTTCTACTTTTCATATTTGATCTGCAAACCAAAGGTTGAAGGTGCTGAGTATGCAGGTCAAGCTCTGACAGAGATTACAGTGTTCTCTGGGCTAGTGCTACAACAAGGGAAATAAGCAGGCTGTGAATGACAAATGAAGCAGGAAATATTTTCATGTCGTCATTTCAGAACTGTGTAATACTCTGCACTGGACATCTGTTGCAGATAACTGACAGAAGCACTCTGTTGATTTTATAGTAAACTACAGAAAACATTAGGAGAGCCTGACTGATTTTTAACAGGTTAAGCTAAACAGTTAAAATGCTACTTTTATTTATATGGAATATGCTCATCTTTCATTAATGTTAATATGGAGTGCTTTGAGCATGTTGCGTAACCATCGTTCCTGATTAATCAAAAAGAAAATTGCTGATGAGCTGATAGATAATTGTAAAGGGTAAATCCTGTACTGATACATGCAGGAGCTTGTTAGTGAAATGATGTTTATAAAAAGCATTCACTCTCCTTGGAGTCTTCATGTTTTATCATTTTACAACACTAAAGTAGATTCAATGTGGCACTTTTTGGACACTGATCAGCAGAAAAAGACACTTTAATGTCAAAGTCAAAACAGATCTCTACAAAGGGATCTGAATTAATTATGAATAAATAATGATAAAGCACAAAATACATGTTTGCATAAGTATAATAGGACACACCTAAATCATCATCGGTGCAGCCAATTAGTTATATACTTTGTAATACGTACTTCTTCTCCCCAACAGCATTTGTTTTAGGGCAGAGAACCGGCAGGGTCGAGAGCCGTTAATGGACAAAGAGTCATGGGTGAGACATTTCTGCTTATGGCAGGCTCTGTCTGTGGTCTGTCTTCAGGCTTGTGTTGTCTGGTTTTTGCGTATGACTGTTATCACGTGTGGATTAAACTAGGCGGTGTGACTGTTCCCTACTGAGGAAGTACTGGGCTGTGGATCCGTTTAACTCATACAGGCTACAAAAGTGACAACATATGATAATATGTTTCAGCATTGAAAGTGTGTCTAAGCTGTGTCAGATGTGTCACTCCTGTTTCTCTTTGGTGTTTCCAGTCACACACAGTGCCTCTCTTCGTCTTCGTGGAACCCAATAGCATTTTTGTGTTTTTGAGAACGCGCTTGTCCAAGTCCTTTGAGAGCACTTGACCACACAACAGTACGAGCCAAGGGCTTCATCTGCGATTACTAGCAATTTGAAGCTGCATTATCCTGCTCATTATGTGCCTACTTATCAAACATATTCATCATTCATCATCAGATATCAATGTTAATGATTTTATTACAAGCTGAAGTAAATTACGAGCTCCTGGGAAAAAGGAGTTCACAGACTTGAAACCACAGATGCACCAGAGGCATCCATTTTTACCATTTATATCATTTTTTTTTTTTAAATCTTACTCTAAAAGCCATTTTAGATTTTTTGCACGAAAATGTATACATTTACTAGTCCTATCAAGGCAAGCACGACTCCTATTAACAATTCAAGGAAACATCCAGAGTGTGCAGTGAGGTTTACTGAAAGCCACAGGCATCACAAGACCCAGGCACGAGGCAGAGCTTCAAACTCTGTTGCTAGATTAGCAGGTTAAACTCAGCATAAACCCCCGGTAGGCCAATACATGCAACACAGGAAGTGTAGTCTTAACCCTAACAGGGATTCTCTGACCAAATAAATGAACGGAGGGGGTCAAATGTCTGAAAAAAAATAGCTAATCACAAGCATAATTTCAGAGAAGGAGATGAACCGGACGGCGGTGTAATAAACTGAGATGAGTGAGATTAGCTAGCCAGATGATTTTGGGTTCATTTCAAATGTTATTTTGGTGTCGCAAAAGATAGCTCACTTTCAAAAGGGGTCTATCTCCATGGTAACCTATGCTGTCTGAGATATATAGGAAAAGCCTGCTTTCTAACCAATTAGTACACTAGAAAAAAAAACTTCCTGCAGGACTCTGATATGGATGAAGGCACGGCCTTCACATTAAAGTGACAAGAAGCCCAGAGCACTGGGCATTGTGAAATACAGCACTGGAATCACTTTGCTTTCCATGATAATTCATCAAGGACGTAATAAATGTCAGATGAACAGGCCCACATTTACTATAAAACATGCTTCTAACAAATGGCAGATACTTGTACGGCCAGTGATAATTGTACTAAAGTTTTGCACAATTTTCTCCTCAGTAATTGGTTCACTGAAGAGGCAACTGATGAGCGTGTTTTGCCCACTGTGTGCTAATGACGGGCTGTAATAAAGGGGGGAAAATAGCATCGCCATGTTTTCTTCGCATATAGAACATGCTTTCTGGAGGTACAACATATTTTCTTTGTTTAAGAATATCACAGCGGGGTTTTGTTTAGTTCATTCCTGGGTTTTCCCGCTAGATATTCCCTTTGAGTTCAACTGAGCCGGACTCTCTCTACTTAGTTGTCTGACTTCATTAAGCCTGATGCTGCGATCGTAACGGCCAGTCCTGTCCGGACTTTTAGATCCAGCTTTATGGCAGTTTTAAGTGAAAGAGATTGGGGAGGGTAACAATCACATTAACAGGTTGAATTATTTATCCTCTTGTAATTAATATTGTTTCAACAGCTAAAGAAATAACATGATTCAGTTGGGTAAAAGGTAAGCACACTACAACAGAAAAACCTTAGTCAAGCATAGCATTACTCACGCAGAAGTAGAGAATCGCTGCAGAGCCATTGCAGACTGGGTAAACGCGTCGGCTAAATAAAAAGGCTTAAAGTGCAGGACATTTTGTCTGATTATTGTTTTTTTTTCTTCTTCAGAGGACAGTGTAAGGGGATGGCCCCTATCAAGGTGCCACATCAATGAAATTAATAATTAGTACTAGTTCTCAATACTCTAAATAGCATCCCTTTACAGTTCAGCTGAAAAGATGCTTTATTGATATACAGTCATGGTCATCACAATGTCAGTTTTTCTGCTGGCTCTCCCGTCCTGCAGGCCTGTCTTGTTTATTTATCTTTCCTTTTTTTTTCTTACCTTGACTGTACAGTATTTGACAGATCTGAGCTTTTTTTGTACCGCGTATGTTTGTTTTTGCTTTTTCCCTGCTGCTCTGCGTGTCTACTGTTCTGTGCATCCAGTAGTCTGTGTCCCTGTGTACCTTTGGATGTTTCATTTCAAACACACGTCATTTTAATGTACTTTTTAAACATCTGGCCAAAGGCAACAGAAGAGATTTGCCATTTAGGTCTCACAGTAGGTAACTCCAACTCATTTACATTTTTATTGTCCATTAATGGCCGTCGTCCCTAATACAAGGGCTATGGTTTTCTAGCAAACCATATCCAAATATAGAATTCTTCTACAGCAAACAAAACTGTTTTCCTGGCAGTGTGTCCTTATTTTGTACGCTGATTTGAAATGACCATGGGATAAAAGCACTTTCAAATAAGAGCCAATCTACCTCATCATTTTCAAATATACTATAATATATATAGTATTGCAGCCACGAAAAGTATTTTGTGTAGTCGATTCCACCTTTTTTAAATGTTCTACCCTCATGGGTGTTGTGTGCAGTAATATTGACTGGTTGAGCATTATCAAGCAGCCTTTTGTTTTTGCTCATAGATCCCTGTTCTCACTTTTCACGTGGTAGTTTCCTGATCCTCAGATCACATGACGTGTGGATGAGTCGAGGTGGTGGTACGCGTATGGCTTTGGGCTTCATGTGCAGCACGTTTAAACTTAAACTTAAAAAATAGGATTTGGGCACAATTCAGTGTGTTAAAACGTCAAAATACTACACTTCAATATTCATTCGTGTGGTACGGTGAAGGGAGCGCTGACACGCCTGTGTTTTGACATTGTGATGCTCACACTGCCTCTTAAGGCATAAATATTACTCTCCAGCATGCTTTTGAACTAACCCATCCAGTCGCCTCAGGCACAACATTCATCTGTCTGTGACTGTGTTGACACTCCTTGAGAGAAAAATTGTACTTGGGAGAATGAATGACTCGCCTGTCCCCACCTGTAAAACTTCAACACGCCCCCATCTGTTGCTTCTGTGCCCCTCGACATTAGCCATTAAAGGGTGAGGCCATTTTTAGATGCTCTTGCAACGTTTTTTGTTTGTTTGTTTGTTTTGATAGTTTGACTGTGAAGTTATTGGCTGCCACTAACTCTATTTAGCCCTGCACCTGTCACTTATTAGTACTTATTCTCTGTGGTATATTTTTTATATACAGTTTAGTGGTTGAATTATGTGTTTAAACCTTAAAGCAATATTGTTATCTGCATTTAAACTGTGCTGAAATGTGTTCGGCGCTTCCTTTATTTGGATGTTTAAAGAGCTTAACTTTAGCTTCACCTTGATTAAGAACAACGGTGAGGGCAAATTTTTAAAAGGCTGCTATTCAAATTCACAGCAAAAAAAACAATGTCGATGTTTTTGTTAGAGGACATTTATAAACAAATAATTTTGAGCAAAGTGCTGCAAACCTTCAGTAAACAGATGAACACACAGCAGACAATATAAGCACAACAGCAAAGTCACAAGGACAATAGAGGAATGACTCAGAAAGACAAAGCACTGATGTAGTATTGATCTCAATTGGATTTAAAGGCCGAGGAGAAGAAGGAGATTTAAAAATGTCAATAGAGGGAGCAGACTTACTGTATGTGGAGGGATAAACTGGTCCATGGCGTCGTATGGCTACTGTGGGTAGTCATATCATAGACAGAGCATTACAGTAAACACACTGCAAATCCACATTCACAAAGATTTGGAAAAAAGAAGAAAGCCCCAAATCCATCTAGGAGCTTCAGCTGGGATTATAGGATAGGAGACTTCTCAGAAAGTGTAAGATAGAGACGAGGTTCATGTGACTGAGCTGTTGCAGAGCAGCTCCTTGACTTTTAATGACGTGTCACACCAGGGACCATCTTACATTTCTTTGTATTACTTTATTGGCTCGCAATCAATGGCCATGGAACTAAAATAAAGGCTGTGATGTAGCTTTAATAGTATCAGGATAATTTATTGAGCGAAAAACACAGATTCAACCACATCCCTGCCAAAAACAACAAACAAAACACACCCTATTGTGTAGCTTATTAGGCTTCTAACTTGCTTATTCTGCATTTAAGGAACTTTTGCATTGCCTCTTCATGAATTTTCTCCTGCCTCATAAAAGTCTCCTTCCCTGCTCCCCAACAGTTTATTATCTTTGTAAATAGCTTATCTTTAGTGGAGTTTAATCTTGATTTAAAAGGTAAATTCCTAGAAAACGTAATTTCCCTATAGGGCCAACTTGCCCTAGGAAGAATGATGATGCCTTTAATGGGAAGATGTTTTCTCTGGGTGAGACACTGAAGTGAAACAGGAAAAAGCACCACTTCCGATGACCTGCCGAAGACGGCAGAGGACATAGCTGCAAGAGCTCAGCCCTGCGCTGCTTCTCATGTGTGATGCGTGTGCCCTTGGTTACCTAGTAACTCTCCTCTCCATCTCCAATCGGCGCTCCCGAACACGCAGCCGGGATCGCGCCGCGCGCCCCCGCGAAGCTCGCGTTGAGGCAAAAGCATCCAAACGCACCAGAACTAGGAGGAGAGCTTCCTGCTGCTGCTGCTGCTGCTGCTGCTGCTGCAACACCGACAACACGGGAGCAACGCAGTAACGCGACAGGGGGCCGAGGATAACGAGAGCCGGCATCCCTTCACAGGAAGGTCACTCCCGAAAAACAGAGGCAGCGCACCGACTACACGGATATTTGGAGTAACCCGCACACCCGACCGCACGCGAACACCCCGAAACAGCGAGACGTTGGTCCCGGCTTTTGGTTTCCAGAAAGACAGGCACATGGGGGGGTTTACATCCCGACAAGACAGGTGAGTCATGTCATGACGGGCTACTTGATGAGCGGCTGGGGGGGGGGGGGGGGTAAACATCTCGAGGCTGTCTGCGCGCGCGGTGAGTGAATTAGGGGGATGCGGGGAAAATGGGTACATCGGGCTACTTGGACGGATCTATGTTCTTTTTTTCCCCCCTGTGAAGATGAAGAGTGGTGTTTTGTGACGAAGCAGCGGCGCAGCGCAGCGAACCGGCACCGAGCACGTAGACTTCCGACAACGCGTTTGGATTTTGCGAGTTGAACGGTGCAACCTGAGTCTCCTTAGGAGCAGGGCTTTGGATGCTGTGTGTGTGTGTGTGTGTGTGTGTGTGTGTGTGTTTGGACGTGTCACAACAGCAATGCGCTGCGAACCTCAATGCAGTAAATAAATGCTTGTGCTAATTGTTCAGAGCACTTGTTACTCGGTCCAGGAAGAGACATCTCTCTGTGTGTGATGGAGCAGTGACGCTCTCTCTCTCTCCCTCTCTCTCTCTCTCCCTCCCCCCCTCTCTCTCTCTCTCTCTCTCTCTCTCTCTCTCTCCCTCTCTCTCTCCCTCTCCCTCTCTCTCTCCCCATAACACAAATGAAATAGCCCGGTGACTTGCTTTAGGCAAATGGGATCGCAAGCTCCAAAGTTTGCCGCAAATTGAAGGAAGACATTCTGTATCAAATCGCGCAGGATGTCATTAGATCAAAGACTTTCAGCACGCGAGCGGGATCTGCCACCAGTTTGCAGCAAAGCCATAAACCTCCATCTGTCGTGTAGAGGAGGATAATCTGCCACAAACATACGTGGGGATCCCCATTTCCCGCTTCCTTTTTTTTTTTTTGCACATTAATTGATTTTATTAGAAGCTGGTGAACAGAGAGTCTGCTCAATTTGAATGCGTAATGGCAGCCCAATGCGCGAGGCTCAGTGAGAGTTAGTTAATTAAGGCCATGTCAGTTAGAGTGACAAAGAGAGTGAACTTAAGTGAACATCTTTTATAAACGTGGACCGTGCAGGTACATTGTTTTTATGCCTTCTCGTCACTGAACATTCTGTCCGATGCAGTAGCCTATAAATCTACCTCTGCTCTTCTGACTCCTTGCATGACTGCTAAATGTTCATAGTAAACAACCTCACATAAAGCTGTGGAAGCCACATTGCACAAGCTGCTTGTGGAAGGAGCCACATTCAAAGCATCCTACAGGCCTCGTGTGTCTCCCTTTCTTACAATCTGCAATTCCTAGACCCATGGCGTATGCGTAGAGGTAAATAGTTCCCATTGTAGTTCAGTGGTAGAAAGAATGATTACCTGTGAGAGTTGAAACTGTCAAGCAAGGGTTGTCATGGTGACTGGTTGAATAAGCAGTGTGTTCCTCACACCTAAGCATTCAAGAAATGATCCAGGCTTTTATTTGGCGTGCATGCCACACTGCTGATGAGAGAAGCTCTTAATGGGCAATAATAACACCGACACGTAGAATTCCTCGTTTTGGTTGCACGCATTTAAAAACCACCCAATGAAATTGATTCGGTCTGTTTGGATTTTGATTTGATTTGCAGGCAAATTGCATTTATTTATATTGAATGCGTGTCTTTAATATCATGTGAAGGATTATGCATGCTGCTGCTGCTGCTGCTGCTGCTGCTGCTGCTGCTGCTGCTGCTGCTGCTGCTGCTGCTGCTGCTGCTGCCGCCTGTGAATACTCTGTCTGGCCCTTCTGTGTTTTGACTCCAGTCCGGCAAAGTGATGTTTTTCAGGTTCCCTGCTGTTTTTAATATCCATTCTTCACTCTCTTTCCGACTTTGTGTTTTATTTTTGGACTGTAGTGTGCTCGAGTTGTGCAACAGTCGCGGCAGCTACAAGCTGAGCGTTGTGCTGCAGCTGTCGGAAAATAAATGGCCGAAGAACGCCGCTTTGCAGGATGCGCTCATTTGCCCGACATGTTTGACTGGAAGGCTTGGGTCGTCGAGACGTGGTCGACATGTGATTGTTGACAGGCAGACACACACACACACACACACACACACACACACACACACACTTCAAGCAGCATTTCAAAGTGCGGCATTGAGTCTGTTGTTTGCCCTGTGAGTCTCAGGACTGCTCAAGAAAAGCTCCAAGAGACTCCCTGTCTGCTGCAAAGGTCAGCAAGGGTTAGTCCTGACCTAAAGTGAATACACCTGGGTCCGCCTTGGCCTGACTTAACATGGATGAGCCACTCATTGGTCTCTGGCCCGAGAGGCCCCATGTTCTTTAGCCTTCAGCTTCCCTTTCGGCGTGCCTCTCGTTATTGCTCTCACATCCAGGTGCGTGGACGGAGGCGTGTGTGCGCCCGTGCTCCTCTGTGTATATGCAGAGGTGTGTTGTTGCACATATGAGAAAGGCTGCGCAAGGTTATTTGTGTTTTCTAATATTCTTCATTGTGTTTGACGTGTTGTCTTGAAGCAGCAGGAGCAGAGGCTGAATAATTTCCCAAATGGATACTGCTGACCTTCTGAAAATATGTCCTATCACTGCCTATCCTACAGCCGAGGAAAAGCCTGTCATTGCTCTAGCACTGCTTTCTCAACTTTGCAATGTCATGCAGACAAAAGGAAAAACGGCAGATGTGGAGAATTTGGATTTAATGCATATTAGTTTGCACCACATTAGAGGACGGCATTGGCCTTGATGGCTGATGCTCATAGAGACACGCAGTTTTCTTACCAAACTGTCATTTACTTTACAAACTTCCCTGAAACTGTCTTTAAACTTCACGATATTAGCACTTAAAATGCAAATGATTGAGCGATTGCCCTTCAGATTTTGACTTGCCTTACACATAGTGGTAGTGCAGAGAAAAGGAAAGCAGCAAAATAGTTTAAACCCAAGTTGAACTGCGTATAGTGACGCGTCAACTGAGCTCTTTCACAATCTGGCTATCCACAGACTTAAATGCACAGCGACTAATGAAGGAGGATAAACTTGCCTCCTCGCGTTTGATCAGGAGGATGTGCTTTTGTCATCATTACATCACCACTTTAGTTTTTTTGAATTGCCGAAAAATACTCAGATTGTGTGTTGCTCAAAATGAGCTACAATCCACAAGATGAACTCGTGTCACATTCGTCTTATTAATGAATAAGACTTATTTGTTACATCTGTGAGAAAATGAAAGAGTCTTTGTTTGACTAACAAAATGGTTTTGGCCTGAGGCACGAAGATGCGCCTCAAGACTACTGCACATAACATATTTAACAGAGATTTTACATTGTTCGTGGCCCAAAAACATCTCCCTTGACTAACAGGTTTCCCTGCCAAAGACCAATGTCTGCTTAGCAAACAAGATTCTTTTGGACATCGCCATTCTAACTACAAAGCAGATGTCACACAGTATGTCTCCACTCACTGTATGCCAGAAGTTATCTATTTATTATTTATTTATTAATTAGACAATTTACACTCAATGATACACAGACCGAAGAGGAGGCCCACTGAGTTAAAATCGGGGACGCAACCGAACGCACGGCAGCAGTGAGGAGCTTTTTCTTTTTTTTTTGCACTGCTTTCCGTTTTAAAGGAGACTTTTTAAAAATGCATCACATGGAGGGAGACGGCGAGAGCTGGGGCTGGTATGATAGGGAGACTTACATAAACCTAGATTGGGATGAGGTTCAGAGTATTTCATTCAGGTGGAACATGCAAACGACAATGTCCCTTTTTTGTCTTGTCTCAGGCATACAGGAATCAGTCCGCACAAGCGGCGTATTCACGTTTGTTTACGTTGTATTGATTTGACTGGAAGGGCCACAGTTATTTGCAGACTATGAGTTGCACACACCGTGATGTTGTTTGCGCTCCACTTGCACATGCAGTATGATATGACAAACGGCTAACTCGCCAATGTATGTATGCAGAGCTCCGTGGTCCTGCACTTTCTGTCCTCTAAAAGTCCCACGTCTGTAGCTCGTCAGCTCATTTGAATTTTAAAGCTCTCTGCCACAACATATTTAAGGTAAGTGTGAAATGAACAACGAAACAGTCATCCTGCCTTCGCTTCATGGCTGACAGGGGTGAAGCCCTGCCTGTTTGTTTTTTTGAAAAGTTCGCCTTAATCCGTGTGATTCAAATTGCATTTTACTCCGCTTAATCCACCCTGAAAATATACATACAAGTGACAGGGAATCAACACTTTTAAATCCCGAGGATGAACGTCGCTGGCCAGGTAAAGTTGATGTGGCGGAGCGTGCCTTTCCCCTGTCGATTCCCCAGCTTCTTATCCAGCTAAGCAATCGCTAAGCCCCTTTCTCCCCTCATTTTCTTAACATGGGGTGAGAATTGTGTGGGTCTGGCAGGACACGGAAGCGAGGGCCCGTCTAATTCATGGGGTAAATTAGTGGAGATAAGGCCTGAGTCAGTACCTCCAGCCTACCATAGATCCCCTGGGGCAGGCTCTTAAGGAGCTTAGTAAAAGCCTGTCGTATGAAGACATGACATGGAGCTGGCTAAATGGGCTACGTTGGAGTGTCTTCCATCAACCTAATATTCACATACTGTATGGGTCACTGTCATTCAAGCTTTAATCCCATTCACTTTATTCATTCTTGGTTATTAATTCAGAGTTTTAGGAAAACAGGGCGCTGTGTTTAAGAAAGGTGAAAGACGCCGTGTTAGTGGGGCTCTAACGCAGCTACAGGCCAAACAGACAAAACACTTAGGCCCACTCATACCACCGTGTTGTGTAAGAGTCTGTGCCACCAAATCAATAATGAATGCTGGTTTACCCGTAGTAAAAGAACAAGGAAGAACTCCTCCAGAGTCACTCGGTCACATACACTGGGGAAACAATTAGAGGCTTCCTCGCACTTCATGCTGCCGCAGCTTCTTCTTCTTTTTGCTTTTTTTTTTTTCTGCGCGGGCGCATTTCCTTTAATTTTTCTCCAGGGTCCAGCAGCATGTCTGCACCGCTGTTGAGAAATTACAGACACCGGCCGCAAAAGTCTTTTCCAGCCAGATCTACTAAAGGCCATGTCAGGTCCTTGTGATGTATGTTGGGCCATGTGAAGTGGAAAGCATGGTGACGGATAGGACGCCAGTCTCGCGAGTGTGTGTTAACCTCATAATGCTGACAGATTACAGATTTAAATATTTAAAATCGCACAGAGCACATGCTGCTGGTGATGAAGAGAGTGGAAATGACTGCAGTAATGCAAGAGATTAATAGAGATCCTTCCTCTCTCTCTCTCTCACAGACACACACACACACACACACACTCAAACACACAAACTCTCCTCTGCCACTGCCTGGCCATCGTATACTAACAGACACAAGGACACTCTTGTCTTGAATTACAGTTGCTTTATTCTCTTGAGTATAGTCTTTTCTTTTAGCCAAATCAGTGCTGGCACTGAGTCCGGCGTCAGTGTCTTTTTTCTTTCTTTCTGTGTTTCTTTTATTTCTTTCCTTTTTAAAATCTGTTTTTAATATTTGTCATAGTAAACAGAGAAAGGCATTAGGCACAGATGTGAGTTGTTCAAAGCTCTGGCTGACTAAGGAATTGCCTATTAAGCTTTTAGTTTTCATCTCACTGTTCTGGCTACTGAGGATCTTGGAGACCAAATAAAATATTATGTGCATCATAAATGTAAAGCACAGGATTGTGATGGCTCAGTCATTTTTGCCTCACAGCAAAGGGGCCTTTGGTTTGTCCCTATGTGGACTACAGTATGTTGTTTATTACTCCGGGACATAGAAATATTAAATCCCTTCATTTTAACTTTAACTTTTTGACCCTTAAACTGTACACCTGAAGAGGCGTCATTAAAACCCTCAAATTCCCCAAAACAAAATAGGCAGGACATGTCTTTAGTATCTTCAGTGGTATAGCTGCGTCTCTGCCTTTACTGATGCTCACATTCCTTCATACATGCAAATCAGGTTGACTATAGACTCATGTCTGTGTGTGTTAGCCCTTTGATGGGTGTCCACGATGTCCTGTTTTATTTGTACTCTCCACTAACATTAATCTTAGGAACACATTTGTAAAACAATGTATGGATCAGTAAATAGTAAGCAACCAAAACTAAGTACAGTGTTTTACAGTGTGGAAGCTTATTAAATGTGCCTTAATGACATTGTAAACCCTCTACCTTAATAGGATAGTACCCGCTTTGGGATTGGTTTATTTTGGTGCTTACATGTAGTCCTGCTCCTGACTGTAGTCCATTTATATCCCTTGCCAGCTTGGCAATGCTTCCTGATAGCCTTTGAGGACAGAAATTTCTCCATCAATCTCAGGGTCCATCTGTGCCCATATTCCTCCCAAAAGGAGCCATCCTCCACAATTACAGCTTTCTTCCAATGATACCATCATCATGCCATCACTCTGTGTAAGAACGGGCTCCCGGAAATTGACATGATATTAATCTGACAAAATTACCAAGAAAGGAAATTAGACTGGGGAATTTTCTCTGGAATTGATTGTGTTTTAAAGATGCACACTTTGCATGGCTGCTTGAGCTTAAATAATAGAACATTTGGCTTAATGATGATTTGAAATATTCTGTGGCAGTACATGTCAAGATTTGAAATCCAAGCTGAATAGAGTTTATTTGACCCAATATGTTCTCTGTGGCTTGCTGCAGCTCATTACATTGATACGGATCCAGATTCACCTGAAAATCTGGGTCATTACCGAAATAGCCTTGTGGCTTACTCTCTCCCAAGATCCAAGATGGCAGCTGTGATGGATTGGTGGCTGTCGCTCACTATGACAATGGTTTGAGTGAGAAAGCGAGGATGAGGGGAGGAGCTTGAGGTTTTGATGAACGTTTTGTTGGTTTTTAATGTAGAATAAGTTTTGTTTCTGAGGAGTTTGGTGATGTGGGTGAACACATAAGACTAGAGGGATCCTCCAGGTGCTTTTCTGATCCTTTAAGTAGCAGAGATTTGAGGGTTTTGCTACAACTGCCCAAATGCTCCAAAATCCATAATCACACATTATTTGTAGAATGCTGTTAACCATGTGGGATGCGGTTTGAACTCTGATGATTAATATATTGTATTTCCATAGGCTAAAAGTACTTGTGTGACATTTTAAATACAACGTGATGTATCTTTTGCCCATTGGAATTCTGGGAAGGTACAAGTGTCTCTCAAGGCACTAGAACAGGAAGGTAGATTTGGGACGAGAGACTCCAGAGTTGTAGCTTCTCTCATTGGTCCTCTTGGCCCGTGTCCACTGTGAATTTCAACCGGGTTTAAGTACAGGTGTTGAATGGCATAATAGTGGTGGGCTGTTCAGTCCTGAAGCTGAAGAATGAAATGATACTGTTGGATAGAAATGGTTCTCTGAGAGCAGCAAGAATGGAGAGGGGATCAGAGAGGATAAGAGCAAGGACAGAAGGAAGAGGTGAGATTGAAAAGAAACAAGAGGAAAATGGTTAGGTTGGAGAAAGGTAAGCCTGAATAAGCCTTTTGACAAGTGTGCTCTGGGCTGGGGAAAGCCAGTCAAACTAAAATCTGCCAAGTTTGTTTTATTCATGCTATGGACATCTACAGCTTTACTGTCTTTTTTTTTTTTTAATAACAAGCAGAAAACAAATGCAACTCAATTGTATCCTGGAGTTTTTCCAGTGCTCCCTCTTTTATGTGAAGATTTGTGATTGATCTCTCTGCCATGTTGAAAATTACTAAATGATTCAATGCTTTCTGACACCCCAGAATTTACTGGCTTTCTCATCTCTTATTCTCTTTAATCACATCCACTTTCAATCCAAACCTGCTTCAGACACATTTCATGAATTTAAAATTCTACAGAAGCTCAAACTCCAAAGC
>JAVQJV010014197.1:0-31925 GCA_036024995.1 Gadopsis bispinosus | reverse complement strand
GTGTGTGTGTGTGTGTGTGTGTGTGTGTGTGTGTGTGTGTGTGTGTGTGTGTGTGTGTGTGTGTGTGTGTGTGTGTGTGTGTGTGTGCGTGTGTGTGCGTGTAATTAACCCTACCCAAGTAAACAAGTGATATGCAGGATACGAGGTGAGAGAACTCTCATTTGAAGGCAGACTTTTTGGGGCGACGAAGCTTCTGAGCTTTGCCACTCTTTGATGTTTGCATTGAGGAGTCTGAACAGCCTATGATGAAGAATTACCATTTGCATTTTCCTGGTCTGCTTCCCATTTTTTTGTGTATGTTTCACTTCCATCTTGCCTTGTTTAATAAGTCTTGACACATTTTTAATGTTGTAAATATGTACTGAACTGCCTCTTGCCATTCATGTTGTCTTTTGTAAAGCGTCACTTGGTCTGGGATGACTCACGTGTATGGATGTACAAACCAGATGATGTTATATGGATGTAGAAACCAGAAACATATGCTTTTGTGATCACGACCAGAAGATGTGGTTCCGATATTACACAGAATGTATTCCTTTTGGTTTTATGTTGTTTTCAGACAACAACCGCCCAAATTGTAAATGATTTAGAGGAGAATCGAGTAAAAATGTGACACGGGCTGATCGGACCCTCTGCATTTTTCAAATAGACGGGAACTGACACAACAACCCACCACTTTCTGTTACATTAATGTCCTGGGAATAATGCGTCACTCACATATAAATTGTCCACCTACATTTCTTGGGTAACAAAGGGTTTCTTCCCTCAGTTCAGTCCTGCTCTTCACTTCTGTTATATCAAAGTCTTCCTTGTACATTTTCCTCTGAGGCAATGAACCACTGACTTTTTAATCTAAATGATAAAAAAATAAATTATTAGTTAATGAGCTGTGTTGCATAGATCATCTGTCTCTTTGATTGCAGTCATTAGCCTGAGCTGTGGAAATAACATCAAATTGATATGTGTGTGTGTCCCACTGGAAAATATGCTCACACAGTGGGCACTACTCTGATGTGTTTCCACTCACAGGGGCTAAACTGGGGTTTGAGGAGGGAGAGTACTGGGTTGAGCGGCTCCCTTCGTCTATGAACAGAGCAAGAACTGAAGCTCTGTAAATAAACATGGAGGCACACACACACACACACACACACACACACTTGAATGGGTACCTCACCTCTGAGGAAACCCAACTCCAGAGTCAGGTCCAAAGCAGGAAACTCCTTACTCTCTTTCTCTTCCAACCCCCCCCCCCCCCCCCCTACTCGTCTCCCCACCCTCTAACCAAACAGGCCAGCTCCATCCATCCTCCTGAAGGTAAATTACAGGAAAGCAACCATTTATCATCACTCTCCCCAGGCATGGCCATCAAGGCTTTGAGAATACAGGCTGCTGAGATTGGCTGGAAACACACGCACACACACACACACACACACACACACATATACATCATGACATATGTCTGCATCAAGCACATCCATACGGGACATCCTGTCATCAGCTTCCCATTCCTGTTCAGTCCCAATTACGGCAAAACAGTTTAATGGCTAACAACCAAATGTACAGTGGAGGTTTATGGTCCTATGACAGATTCAGCTACAGGAACAGTGAGACTCCACTCCCTGTGATAGATTTGTTACTTCACAAGATTGCAAGATTGATTGAAATCTGCTGGCATTTGAATGATCTCTCTTCGTGTCTCTTTCTATCTCCCTTTGTCTCTGTCTTTCTCCCTTAATATTGGACAAAGTCAAGTGGCAAATTATGCACTTTGCCCTGCAGAAGGTCATCAGGATTGTAAACTTTCAAGCACACACCCAAGGTTTCTATTTATGTCTTTCTCTCTGTGACCACCACTGGATCAACATACTGAAGCCATGCCCCTGACCTCAAACCCAGAAAAAAGTGTGGACACTGTATTACTACACCGTCAAGGATGCGACATCTGCAATGTCCCTACCCTCGCTCAGTGCGTGTTGCATCATTTAGGGTTAGGGGTTATTTAGCCACAAATTCACGTCACATTACAACTGAAGAAATGCTGTCCCTCTGGTTTTTATACAATAGGATGGAGAAGGTTCACAAGGATGTGAATGGATGTGTAAGGCGCATGAAGGTTCAGGCAGCTACCAGTGTTACGGAGGTGCATCAAAACATTTCACAATATAGTAAATGTATTTGCCTCTCTCTAACAGGGCCATGTAACCAGTGACAAATAACAGATGTAGAATCATCATGTACCTGAACTCTTTTGTGGGCCTATCTTCAGGCACATTTTTGGACCTGGTCTGGTGTTTCCATCCTCAACTCAGCAGGCCACCTTTCCATCCCTTAACAGGCTTCTTCCACACCATATAGGATATATAGGACATTTTACCTAGTGTGGAAGTTGGGATTATGCCTCTGCAGCAGTATATCAAAATCACATTTGAAACCATTTTTTACACTTTTAAACACTATCCCTTCCAGCGTTGTGACCTTTACCAACAATCAGTTTCTCATTCATTGTTCTTCTTGTGTTTCCTGAATTTGCAGTGCATTTGGCTGTGTTAGCACGCAACATCCACTATTGTTTCTCTTTCTGCCTCTGCCAACGAAACCTTCTTCTTCCATATTCCACACATCGATAAATGTGTATTTGCTGGCAACCTGCTGCATAAAGATTTGAGGGGCTCTCCTTGTGTTCATTGTCAGTTATAGCTACAGTGAAATGGATAAAGGGAGAGTTATGTTCGATTGTTGTCCCACAACTGTGTAAAAAGTGTGTTGGGGAAACCACTTCAGTGTTTGCAGAGGAAACAGAGCTTTGGAGACTGACTGGTTTGAGAGAGAGCTGCTGCTAAGAGTGCTGGAAAAGAGCAAAGCGGATCGGGCCAAATACTGTCAATTCTTCCCCCTCCCTATCCTACTCTCTAGACTCTACACTTACACACACACACATCCACACAAAAACACACCACCCAGCAGCAGATGAGGGGAGCTTACCAATCGTGCTTTCATAAGCTGCCAAAGTGGCTTCATTGGCTTTAAATGGAGCCTCATTACCACTGTGCTTCAAAGCTCAACAACAGCATTTTCCAGCATGGGGTCTATGTGTGTGTGTGTGTGTGTGTGTGTGTGTGTGTGTGTTTGTGTGTAGGTCTGTTTCCTAAATCCTCTCTTTTCCTTAATGTACTTCTTTTACTTTCCATTCTCTCTAGATCTCTATGACTTATTCTCCTTTTTTATTTATTTTTCCCCCCCATCTCATTCCTGTCAGAGACAGTGAATGCATGTGTGAATATCTGAATGTATCTGTGAACACTCATGTATGCTTGTCTGTGAGTGTGTGTGGGTCACCAAGTACTACCCCACCCTCCCCTCCCCACCCCCAAAACCGCAAAAAATGTGGCGAGAAATCTGTGTGGACCAAGATCATAAATATTCAAAGGTGAAGGTCTGATCTCTCTCGCTCTCGCTCTCTGCTGCATGTCTTTTCTCTGAGTGAAACCAGCTGTCGTCTAAAGAGACACCACTCCCTCTGGAACTGACAACATGCGTGACAATGACCACACCTCTGCTCGCACATCTGCCATCCTTCAATCTCTCCATCTATCCATTTTTCCATTTCACTAAAAAAACTAAAGAAAGCACATTCCGTCCCTCCAAAGGAAATGTCTTCTTGTCACTTCCAACCCATCTAATCTTTAAATCAATCACATCCATGATACTCGTGGACACTTTTTTCAGACACAAACACACAGTGTCGAGGCTTGTGAGGGACTGATGTTGCGCAAAACTGGGATTCAGTCTTCCTTTGTTGGTCTTTTTTATTGGAGAAACAAACTTTATTGGGCCAGTGAGTGATTGAAAATGAGTGAGGAATAGGGGGTAATTTAAAACCAGTGTGGTCCCTGATAGGAGCATTGTGCAGCACAAGCCTGCTCCTAATCCGCTCTTCAGCTTTGTGTTTGATTGGGTACTGTTGAAAATGGGGATGAGTCTGCCTCTTCAAAGCCTGTAACATAAGAGGAATGTGTGTGTGTGTGTTGCCCATGTATTAAGGTGATCACAAAAAGCGGATTGTGTGCAGATGGACAAATAGAAATTACACTGATACATTCTGCACAAGCCCTATGTGAGTTCTCGCACTTATTACGGCACATTTGAATGGCCTTGCTTCAAGAATTACAATCCTGTCTTTAGGGCTGAGTAATTATTAAACTTTCACTTCAATGTGAGCACAAACACCTTTAATGATGTATAAAGAAAAAATACACCTTCAATGCATTGCAGTGTTGTGTTTGGCTGAGAATGCTCCATCTGATCGTGGTGGGCTACTTCAAGATGAAGCCTGCGGCAGGCATTATGGTTCGGGATAAAGGTTGGATACAGAAATCAGAGAGCGCCTTGGCTTGATTTTGCCAAGTTCTGAGGAGAGAGGAATGTCAAAAACATAATTCTCCTTGCACTATTTAAAAGACAGTGTAGTTGGACTAGATGACAGATGGAGAGGACATTGGGCTCACTGGTTAGATCCGGTGTAAAAGGTCAATTAATCATCTGTAGAGGACGTACACTTCATCAAACCAGATTAATTGTACTATAATCATGAGAAACATACTCACAGAGTAGCGTATGATGAGTCCCACATTTTATAGGAGAAATGTAGTCTGAATTAAAAGATTTCAGGGAGCATTATTCATTCATATTTTACAAATGATGACAGACTGATTGGTGAAAATGTGCCATTTGAGGAGTATCCATGCTGAATTGGCTTTGAGTTGCATCGGTCATCTCAGCCAAACATTTGATTAAATATGCATAATTCAGTGGTGACCTAGGGGGCAAGCTATGTTCAAAATAAATCTGACTCATTTTTTGGAAAACTTATACACAGTTTCTTTATAAATGGGCAGAGGGAAACATGTTTTGTAACTGAGTCCTCTACAGCCAGGGAGTAATAGTACTGACAAATGACTTTAAGCATTTTCCAAAGAAATCTTGTTCTGCACAGGATTTAATCTCAGATAAGACCCAGGTTCAATAGTCTTTCCAATCAAAAACCAGTTTTCCTTCCTTTTGGAGGGAAATTATCTTAATATTTGCCATGTTTTTCTCTATATCTTTCCATGCTCCGGAGTCTTCCATTTCTCACTAATAAAATATTAGATAGCTCCTTTTTCCTCTAGGCACAGGCCCTCTTTCAGCTCTACACCCCAGGATATACTGTACCGTACTGGGTTAGACTGGGCCGATCCACTTCAGGCCCCATCTGTTGGCATTTAGCACCAGCTTCCCCGCCTCTGCACTGATCTCCGGTCTACATTAACTGCCCTAATTTGTCTGCCGAAGCCCACTCTGATTGCTACCATGTGATGTTATGTGAAAGGTGAGGGATGCCTACTTATCTGTGAAGACGGACAGGGAGAAAGAGCAGGGGGAGGGTTCAAAACAAGAGAGAGCAAGCAAGGTTAGAGAAAAACAGTTGAGGGAGGGAAGGAAAGTTATTAGAGAATGACATGAAGAATAGAAACCACATGACAGGGTGGGAACAAGATGGGAAGAATGGGCAGCAGTTAAGACAACTCATGAAATGTGTATAAAGTGACCTATGTGATTTTGATTGAAGACAGGGGCCTTTCCCTCCAGAGATAGCTAAGACAGTGATGAGTCCATACTGAGATGTCATCAAGCTCCACTGTCCTCCAGGACCTTTCCAGTCACACTTTGATGTCTGCAGGCCAACACAAGAACCCATGATGTATTTTTCCTGTTAGAAGTTTAAAATCCACCTCCTATTCTGAGACTTTTTCTCTTCCCCTCTGTCTAATTCTTAAGACGAAGGACCTGTGATGAACAAACTAGTTTGTGCAATGTGTTGTCCAACCATGTCTAAAAGTAAAGGTAAATGGTAAATGGACTTCTCTTCTATAGCGCTTTTCCACCTTAATGGTTCCCAAAGCGCTTTTACAAGGTTTTACAGGTGTTTATTTCTGTTTCAAATGACTGCACTCGAAGGCAGGGCGGAACACGTAGAAAGGTGCAGAGCATAAAAAACAAAAGAATGGAGATAAAGGAACCCACTCTGTTCAGCTCTGTGAGGATTTACTTAGGCAAAGTGATGCTTTGAGCTTAATGCAAAAAATCAACATGCTCTCAATGACAACGTAACCATGCTGATGTTTAGCAGGTATAATGTTTATCGTGTTCACCATCTAAATTTGTGGTTTTAGCATGCTAACATTTGCTAATTAACACAAAGAACAGATCTGGCTGTTCCTCCCGGTGCACACCTGACGTTCATTGTTCAGCACACCTGCTTCATATCCACCCTAATCAGGACACCTGCATTTATACTGGGATCTCCAGACGCTTGTTGCCTACACTCACGTGGTATTATATGCTACTTCAAGCAGTTATAGGTTTTGTTGGAATTTACTGCCTGTGTTTGGTTACCTGAAGCCAATCCAACCTGTAGTTGTTATGATATTTCAGCCTGGACCAAAGTGGTGGACTGACCGACCAACCAACATTGCCATGTCTTGATCCATGCTGCTAGCATGGCTAAAAAAATTGGAGCTTGAAAAATCCATTAAAATCCAGCATACTGTCTCTCCTTTGCACACCCAGCCAATCACTGAGTGAAGTGTGCATACTTTTTTTTAACGTTTTGTAATTTAGAAAGCTACAAATATTGTCAGACGCAGCCTCCCCAAATCCCACATCAGAAGGGTGCAGTTGGAGGGGGTTTCAGATGTTGTTCAAGGATCTGACAAGCATGATAGTGCTTTAATTCTTACCAGAGTTCCCTTAAGCTATGCCTAGAGAGAACATCTACATCTGACCCCAGATCAACATCAACAGGCATGTGTCGGACTTTCCACAACTATTACCAGTGTCACAGGGTTATAAAAATGGCCAGCAAACCTGCTCTCAGCTCCCCCACAAAGCCTCAGCCCATCTGTGGTAGAGCGCCTGGTGTGACTTGACCGCAGCTGCTCACCAGGACTTGGTTCTACCAGGTGGACTCTCTACCCAGAGACTCATCACAGCTAATGACGGCTCCTGGACCATTATTCTTCCAGCGTGTCTAAATTGGCCATGGACATTTGCACTTAAATATGTAATGTAATATGATAAATAGTCAGAGAGCAAAGCACTTGATCCATGGTGCTTTTTATTATGCTTTTTGACAGTCTTGACATTCAATCACTCACTGGCCCAATAAAGTCTTTTCATTTACAGACTTGGTAACTATTAAAAGCCAAATTCAAACTGTGCTGCTGACTATATCTGACAAATTGAGTGCACTGTGCACTCCAGAGCAGCATCACAGAAGTGGTGTCAATTACACATGGGAGATGTTTACCTTGAAGGCTTTCTGCCAGAAATCCAACCCATTTCTTCCAGCAGCCAATAGACTCAAACAAGGCGTCAACCAATGACATGCTGTTTTCATCCTTTTCACGTTCACAGTGAATCCCGCTCCCTAACTAGCCAATGTTAGCTTGCCACCAACATTTCTGCAGAACATGCGAAGTCAACATTAAGGTTAGACCCTTAGCAGTTAAGGCAAATTTAGTGGAACATTTTCGAGTTGTCTGCTGAACTAAAATGGCAGAAAATAAACCCTCTTTTTGTGAAAAAAGTTATTGATGTTGGGTAATTAAAATATCAATTGTCTCTCTATCAGTGTATTTATCACTCATAGCTAATAATATCAACTATCTATCTGTCAGAAAGGTTGCTGAGTCTGTTTGCTGCTGGAGGAAAGGGGTTGCATTTCTGTTAAAAAGGCTTTCTGGCAGACTTTCCCACGTGCGTGTCGATCCACCCCAATAATGCTTCTCATTAACACGAATACATAAACTCAATCCCAAATGATTAAAGGAGATAGGGTAGGGAGATTTTGAGAGAGGACATTCTGAAGGACAAGGCTTCCTAAGGGAGGTGAGGGTCACCCCCCCCCCTCCCCCTTCCCCCTTCCCCCATTCCACCAGGGGAAGTTCTGGACAACCAGGGCCTTGTGTCTGCCAGGGAAAGCAGGAATCAGGCTCTTGGTTCAACAACACAGGCACCTGTGAAAATATGGGCAGCACACCACGTATCAAACCAAATAAACTCACCTTGGCGTAGAGCGAGGGCACGCTCTGATGACAGATGCCACTCGGCAGCCGCACCCACAGGCCAATAAAACACCTCGCTAGGGTGCTGGTAGAGCTAAGGACTAGATCTGGTTTTCATGGCATAGAGGCTTCATTTGTGTAATAGTATCTATATTCAGGTTCTGGTTGAAGCATAAATGGACACCAAAAAAAGCCACTGCCACCTGTCACATGTCTAAACTACCTCAGCAATTGCAAAACACCGAAACACAATGCGGGATTGAGCCTGAAATCAGTCATTTTTATTCCTAGCAAATTCCTATGAATGTATGTCACAGTTCATTGCAGGACCCAAGGCCTGACATGGTGCTGTAAAACCAGAGGAAACCACACTTCCTGTCCTCTACTCCAGTTTCTTGAACAATAAAGGTTGAAGCCAAGCTATGGCCAGGGCAACACAAGCAGAGGCTGCATGTAGTAGAACCAAAATAAGAAAGCTGTCACAATTTACTTTGGCACCCTAACCTCAGGCCAGCATTACCAATGACGACTGAGTCTCAAAACACACACAACATGCTAGAAGGGTATCCAGACACAGTCAAGAACCATCTTGGCATGATCCATTCCTGTTTCCTTTTCCTCCCGACAGGCATAATGAAAGAGTTATGCTTGGCAAAATGTTGCCGGGCTTTGGAGTGGTGTGGTGTGTTGGTAAATCGTTACTTTGGAGCACTCATTGCAGGGGAAGAAATGGTACCTCATTGTGCAAACACGACTGACTGGAAAAACAATCCATACCTCTGCCATAGACCAGAAACCCATAACCACTGGCTGCAGACCTAAAACCTTTCCTCTTTCAAATGCGAGAGACTTCAGCTTGCATCCGGGAAGCTTGACTGCAATGCATTACACAAAATATTTCCATCGTAATGTTCAGTGAACCTGTTATAAATCACTTTTTAAACGCTTGACTTTCGTACTGAATTTGGTTAATGATCATGTTTACCTCAGGGTTTCCACTGTGTAAAGAATGTCATATTTGGATCATTTTACGGTCTTCAGGGAGGTTTAGCTTGGAATGTAAAACCTGCAGTGTTTGGCCTCGCTAAAGCAATTTAAAAGTGACATTTAGATAAGATTAAAACGTTTGCTTTGAAGTTACTGACCAAAGAACCAGCAAGGAGCTACACTTCACACTTGAAAAAAAGGTGAAATGCAGGTGTACAAACCTTGTGGCGTAATACAAGAGCAATGATATTCTGAGATATGGGACTGTCAGTAAGGAGCAATAGAGGGGATCTTTGAGTAATTCTCCACCTGTATGTGCACCTGTCCGAACTATCCTAGAAACCCGAGATAGGGGTGGGGGCAGGGGAAACCCCATCGGAGTGATTGTGACAGAGCCTGATGTGCTACTTGGTCTATTTTTAAGAAATTCAAAAGACCTTAATGTGGTCTACGTCTGCAAAAGGAGACCATCTTGCTATCAGTATCCTACAACTCTGCATCCCATTCTTGAAGTTGCTTCTTTTAATGCTTGATAATCCTCATGTCTCCTTGAACTAGTATGCACTTTCATGTGACCTTTAGGTTCTATACCTAGCTTTGCTCATGCCTGTGCATTGAAAAGTCGACACAGATGTTCATGTATGAAGGCTCAGGTGTTTACATAGCCCACTGAAACAAGCAGGCCATTTTGCAGAGAGATGAAGCAGCTTTGCGCATAATCATAACATCATGAAGAAGCACTTAACTCCTGAATCCGACTATATCCCCTCTGCTGCAGCACAAGAAACCTACAAATGTCAGTTTCCTTTGGGGTCCAGGCTCTCAGGCCTCCCTGGTCAGGGTGAGGCAGGGGGCTGTGTGTGCCAGGATGCCATGACAAAGTTATGATTATTATTTCAAGGCAGAGGTGAAGAGAGGGTTATTGGGGAAAAGGGAGTGGGGTGGCCGTACCACACAAAAAGCACACATAATAACAACCAGGTGAGAGGGCTCCGTAAGCTCGCTGGAATGCAACAGACTCCTGAAGCTCCGTCTGATTAGGAAAATAAAATCTAGGATTTAAAGTGAGTGAGAATAGATATGAAGAAAACACTGAAGAGCGAAAGAAGGATTGTGTTTATGATCTCCTTGTCTAAAACACCATGCTTGACCTTTACAAATTGCCGAGCTTGTAATCATAATAGAGTTAAGTGCAGAGGGCACGAGCCAAACTTGCTTTCATACTACAAAATCTGTTTGTTTTATGCCAGAAACACCGTAGGTCTCTGGCAGCTCACACCTCTTTTACTCGTCAACCAGAACTCCTCTTCCTTCCTCATTTGTCTTTCAACAAATCTAACCACTCAGTCTTTCAGTTAAGGCTGACATTCAGTGGGAGTCAATTACAAGGCACCTTTTGAAAAGTCCCCGAAGACCTGTTGGTTTGTGGTGCGAACAGCGGTGTTGCATTACACATCTAAAGTGAGCTGCAATAGGTTGACAGTCATTAGAAGGTGTTGAGCTACAATATGGCTAACACCAGCCCTACAATAACTACTGTGGTTATGACTTTTCATCAGTGGTTAGTACGGTCTACTGTGGCGTTTGATCGACTCGAGCTCTGTGAAGTGAATGAATGCCGACTTTTAGCTGATAGTGTATGCAACATATGGACCGGAATAGTTAGAGTAGATGTTAGAGTTAGAGTTAGAGTAGATGATCTGAAGCAGTTTTGTGAAATGTGACATCTGAAAGTGTCTCCCTGACAGACATGTTTGTTTTGCCATGAGGCTTAGCCAAAACAAGAGTTTAGTATGTCTTAAAGAAGACATTAAATGTGAACTGGATAATCTCACTTTCATCCCTGTTTTAAGGCAAAATATTACTTTTTATGAATCCTTGGTGTAAACTAGCTCAATAATGAGAAGAAAAAAAATTCCCTCTGAATTCACATTAATGACATTTATTCTTTTCTAGTATACTTATTGAGCACCCCAGAAGAATGGATCAATCAAGTAGTCCTTTAACTTTAATATGATAAACTTTGTTATGTCTTTTATTGGTGCGCACACAAGATTAGCTGTATAATCAAGTGCAATTATCCAGGTATCTTTATGTTTCTCAACTGCCACCATCTGGTTTTAATTAAGGGACCATCTGCATACCCCCACTGCATTGCTTTTGAGGAGTCAGCAGCCATCTATACATACTGGGGCTGAGCGTGTTGATTCATTATGTAATTGCTGGTTTTCCATATCAGCTTAAATGTGTCAATGGTGTGTTCACAGCGTGTTTTCTGTTGTTATCAGTTAAGTTCAACCAAATTCTACACCTCACAATTAGATTGTATGTTTGGGAATTTGCCTCTCTCAGTAATTATACAGATGGCGGTTTTAGTGTTCTCACCACCAAAAGTCACCCAGAAATGTTTGAAAATTCTACCACGTGTCTGCCAACCCTTAATGCTCGCCTGCATCCCAAACAGCTGCCTCCCCACCTCCATCCCTTCAGCCTTGGTCCAGTGCAAGGATTCCCTTAACTCTCCCCCTCTGTCTATTTTTTACCACCACGCTAGCTGCTGTGTCTATCCTTCAGCTTTTCTCCCACGGTTGAGAAACCCTGTCAGGTCTCACGTGGCACGGACCTCCACCCATTCAGAGTATTCCACCTCACAGCCTCGTACATACCTGTGGCCAAGCCCAGCTGCAGCAGTACAAACATACAGAAAGCCTGCATTCCTATACACCCTATGCCTGCTGCTGCTTAGTCTGCTTAGCATCAGCCACTGACTCTAGTTTAAAGTTGTGGCAATGTTAGCATAATGTTAGAGATGAAGAGGGCGCAGCTGCTGCAAAGAATCAGTCAATCCTTCACATACGTCCTTCTATCATATACTGTATTTGTCATACAGATACTTTCATTGATTTACTTTTTGTACTAATTGTACAGAAATGCAGTGATATATTTTACTGAGAAGTCTTTAAATGTTTAGAGCAATTTGAATGTGAACATCTACAGTTCCATAAGAACTGGACAAACAACATCTGCTGGGATACGATCGAAAGCTCGAGAACAGCTACTAAATGGACCTTGTGGTGAGGTCGTTTTGTCAGCCTTAAAGTTTGATTTTGGCCAAGGCAAATCATTTTGGTTGCGCTTAGCAAAAGACTTTGGTGGTGGTTTTGCATTCTTTGCTTAAAAACTCCTTTCAAACTAAAATCAAGACATTCATTTTTGAGCTAATACTGCAAGTTCACATTTTCTGTGAGATCACCCTGTACATGTAGACAGCATTGTGATTTTGAAGAATTATTAACCCCCATCCCTCTTCACCCTATTCAAGCTGGTAATTTGAACCCTGTGCTATTTCTTTGTCACACAAACAAACTAAAATCTATCAACACACCCACACAAATACACCTCGCTCTCTCTCCAACAGACACAAACCTGCAAAGGAGTGCACCGTCTTGCAACTATATTTCCAAAGTAAAAACATTTCTTGGAGATTTACTGTCAGACCTTATTCTCAACCTGTAAACTACAGTTGATTCAGTTAAGCAGTGTTGGAGCCATTTAACAAACAAATCTCTACACGGCATCATCTGCTTAAACTGAAAGCACCAGGGATGGCTCTCATCCAGGTGAAATACAAGACATTTGTTGTTGTGGAAATGTAAACTGTGTAATTTCATTTTGTTATTATAGGGATTTGAAACCCTTTTAACATTTTTCATATCATAAAGTTGTTGAACTTGTCTGAATCATAACCCTACACCTTGGTCTTTTATACCACCGTTATAGTGCTGTCTTGCCCAGATTTTTACCTAAGTATTAGAGGGGGGTCAGCGTTCAGTAACCGTTTGTTAAAATAGTTTTCATGCAGATGGAAGTAAACAGCATGGGCGCAGATGAGTTGTCGTTCGTGATGTCCATGTTTTGCAGTGGTTGAATCATTAACTGCAGCTTTTCAGCAACACTGGCGTATTGTCTACCGTTTCAACTTCTTTCCAGTGATGACCACAATGTGCTAAAAGTCAAGTTCAGCTTTAACAGGCTTTTAATTGCATCAATCACAGTCAGTTCTGCTATCCTGTTTATCATGCTAGACACCTGATCTGCCATTTAGGGCTGTATACACCGTATAATTAGTAAATAGATCATTTGGTGGACTACTTCAAAATACTTGGCAAATATGCTTATTCACTTTCTTGGCGAGAGTTAGATGACATGAACGACACCACTCTTATGTTTGTACGCTAAATATGGAATATTGTGATTGTGAAAAATAAAATGTGCTAGAGTTAAAGTGTAACACTGTAGGGTCTCATTCAGCAATCGAGGAAATATGTGGTTGTGATGACTGTGATTAATCAGAGAATTTTCTGATTAGCTGTCACTTATATATCTATTGTTTGACAGCTTTAATAAACAAAAAAGATATTATTGTTTGGTATGTCTGTGTGCATATGTGTAAGTGTGCATATGTCAGACCCCAGCCTGGCTCATGAAATGCATCCTCAGGCTTGTAAAGGCCCTTCAGAGAGGTTCACCTGAGCCGGCTCGTAAAGCATCCAGGAGGAGCGACCTGTGCAGCTGTCTGCCTGTCTTTGTGGCTGTTAGCTACCTGTTACACATCCCTCACTTTCACAGCTACCTTATCACCTGGTCATGTACAGTCGACTTCTTGCCTTCTCCGCTTCTTGATCGCTGTTTTATTTCTTCTTCTTCTTGATATTGATGCGTGCTGTTACTGAGGGACATAAGTCAGTTTGCGGCGGCAATTCATTGCAGAACGTCTTCTCGGTGATTCAGCCACTGTCACCTTAACCACTACACACACCTGCACAGTCACTTTACATACCTGTTGTGGTTCCAAACCCCTTCATTCACTTTCGCCCCGTAGCTTTTCCTACCACTGACACCGGATAAGTGCATGTTTGTGTACAGCTTAACATTCTGAACAACCTGTGCTCACATTAACGTGCACACAAAACCACAGTTTATGCACATAGAAACACACTCACTTCCCTCCTGTAGGTATGCATCCATATGAATATCTAGCTTATGGCCAGCAGGGAGGAAGGTGAGCTTTTCCCATTGGGAGCTCTGCCAGTTTTCTTTTCATTACTCTACCTGGAGGCTGAACCCCCCATTATCACAATAAGCTTTATTTTTATCGACATGTCCAGACGGAAGCGGCATTCCAGGGAATTAGGCTCAATTTCACTTGGCCTCCAGTGTTTTTAGGGAATACCGTGCTCCCACCGCTGCCCCCATCCTTCCCCCATTTTTATTTGATTTTTTGCATATGGAACGTGCTGCTCACAAAATTTAATATCACTGATATTGTATATTGTTATTCCAAATCTTTATAGATTAATTCCATTAGTTTGCCTTTCTGAAAGGTTTCATTGCAGCAGTCAATTGAACACTCTTGCTACACTCATTGTGCTGATTTCCATCTGAACTTGCCAAAAGGTACATGTCAAAGACTTCTTCATCAGATCATAAGCAAAATGTGCTTGGAAATATGTATCAGGTGTTGTCCAATAACACATGGCACACAAGTACAGCAACTGCTACATGATATGTTGTATCTACCATAGTTTGCATACTTAGGGGAGCAGTAAAGCCACATATTTGTCTAGTATTCTGTGTTAGTGTACACTTCAGCCGTGGCATTTTGAGGAACGGTCGCAGTTGTTGTTGCAGACCTACGCCCACACTGCTGTCGTCTCTAAATCAGCTTGCAGAGACAGAGAGAAGCCTGTTTGCACCGTCCATCACACTGTCAGTGTTTTATACAAGTTCTGAATATGCCATATATTAAATCAATTACTAGAAATCAGTCTGATTATACAGTCACATTAACACATATACACATGACTGAAAACATATCTGAACACCACAAAGATAGTGTGACATAAAGATACGTGTGACATTTAAATACTTTTTGATATTTTCTTTCTATGCAGCATCCATTTATGCTTATGTTTCATACGACTCCTTGCATCATTGAATTTGACCGCTCTTTTTTGCAATCTGCCTCCTGTGAGTCCCTAAACTTTATGCAAGCTCAATACAAAATTAATAGAGTACGCCTGGGTGGGAGAAAACTAGGGATACTTGCTGCAGATGAACAATAGAGAACAATTTCACAGTATCCCTTGAAATCATATCCACTGCCTGTCCAGTAATTGTTGTTGTGTACTGCAATACATCTTCATTCTTTTCATTTAACAGGAAAGGGAATTTTCAGAGACACTTTGCCTTTAACCAAATACCCAACCAACCAATCAGGGATTTTCACTTTCTTAAATGTCAGTGACACTGAAATAGCTGTATAGAGTATGCAGTGCAATCACTGATGGAGAGCATTTGCTTGTAATTTGTCCCTGTCTTTCTCAATGCTTTATAGCACTGGAGGCAAACTTGGACCCTCCACACACACACACGTGCGCTCAAACAGCAGAGCCTGTCTGTTTTTCATCTCTCCCTTTCTGTTTTTCATCTCTCCATCTCTCACTTTGTTATTTATTATTTTCTGCTGTGATCTGTTCAAGAAACTCAAGTCAAGGATTAAACTGGCCTTTTGCAGATTGGCAAAATAAACCACATTCTATATTAATTTATTAAGCAACGTAACATTTTTTTTCCTTTAATTATCGGGTGACTGTGTTGTTTTATGCAGGATAGTTTGTAATTCTAGCCGTGACCATGTCAGTGTGTCTGGTATGAGAGAGTGAAGGAGAAGCACTACCATTAGTGGAAGAGGTTAAACCGCTGGCTCTGGAAACTGTATCTACAGCCGCTGGGTCAAACCACAAGCATCAAGTCATCAAGTCCAATACACTGAAGCCTTTTCATAACCCCAAACCCTGCAAAAGAACTCTAAAAGTTTTAGTTTTGTCCAGTCCACATCGCCTACCTGATGCTAGTGCTTTCTCTGTACTTTGTTAAGATGTTTAACCAGAAACATTTTGTGAAAACATTTTAAATCCACCTGTTAAAGCTCAGTTTCTACCACCATAGTAAGGAAATTAATTGCTAGCAACCGCGTGCGTTAGCCTCAGCCTATTAGTGTTTTATCATCCATGCTTTGAGGTAGGGAAGTTTGGTTGGGGGGGTGACCTTGCTTCCCTCTCAGTCTGAGTCTGTATATAGAGCTGTAATTATCTGGGGATTACCCCTTTATATGAGCAAGCTTTATAGCGTCCGAAGGGACTTCCTGCTTCCCCGAAAAAAACCTCCAATAAAACGCCACCTCTGTAGCATCACAGCAGGGCACCAGCCAATCAATGTCCTTCCCCAGAATCCCATGTTCACCAAAATAATTTTTCTACTGGCCATTCTGTTCATGTGGACTAATTTAAGTGTTAGAAAATATAAGCGAATCATACACCTGTTTGGGCTGTCAGATTACTCACGCCAGTATCTAAAGACAGTAGTCGAGTCAGTGTAAATGGAGTAAGAACTAACATATTTCAACCACCTGCTCTCACGATATGAATGTTTTCATGAGCAGTGTGCCCACAGCTGTAAAACCTTTTCTCTTTGTTGGATCACGTAGCTCACTTAATTGCCGCCTGGACTGAACAGGTTACTGGAACAATTTTGCTATTGGTCAATCGCTTATATTTGCAGCACTGTTCAAATCACTGGACAGGCCGGGATGATTTCCAGCTCAAACCCTATGGACTAAGGCACCCCTCCTAATCCACATTTTGTTGAAGGGAACAAGGAAAAGGAAAGAACTGTAAAATCAGGCAGGAATTCTGTTTATGGGGCGCCAGAACACAGCTGCCTGTTGGAGCTGGCGATGGAAGTCTGTGTCACAGGCAAAGCTGCGAGCTGCTGACCCTATAGTGGCGTTTGCCAGATGGTTAAGTCTTTTAAAAACATATATGTACAGTATTTAGACTGACAGATTTAAAAAACACTCCAGCTTCATACAGGTGCATCCACTGTCTTTGTCTTAGTAACACAGTAACATATTAAAACAGATACACAACTCTACATTGCTCCAGTTATGTTATTGCTCCTGGACTGTGCCTTTACAGCCTGTAGCACCACTGTCGCACGCAATGTGCTGACTGAAAGCTCCCCAAGTCACAGGGAGAGAGGGGAAACCAAAGTGGGAGGGAGTGACAGAGGGAGCATGCAAAGGATTTAGACTTAGGGAATGAGAGTATGAAAAGTCCATTAAGTGACTTGTCTAGCTTTGCCAAACACAGTCACACCCAACTCCAAGGATCAACTAAGTTCCACCACTTGTCCACTGCCATGGATCAAAATTGAAATCTCCATTTAAGTGAGTGATTTGGGCAAATCCAAAAGAACATTTTGTTAAAACTCTATGCTTTGAACATCCATTTTTATAAGTCTCAAAAACCCCAAGGTGTACGTTATGTGCCTCATTCTTGGTTGTGTTAGGACTGTTGACCTAGCCCACAAAAACAGGCATATTTTAAGAGAAGGGAGACAACTTACATTTAGAATGAATGAATAAAAAAGGGCTATCCGCCGTGCTGACTCTAAATCAGTTGACACGTTTCAGATGGCAATCATTCTACTTCGATGCTGCAGTGCATTTATAAATAAATCTCAATTAAACATGGTTTCCTCAGTTCCTAGTGAGAACAACCTGGGTCGTCTTCTTTTAAGATGATCATTAATCTAATCAAGAGGGGTCATTCTCTTTGATTAAAGGGTTTATTATAAACAATCCTGGTGGAGGGGCAGAATCATACCTCATACAGTCAATCTTTTTGGGGATATTTTCTCTTTGGCAGCACATGTAGCCATAGCAGGTGCTCCACTTCTTCCCTCTATTCCAAGCCTCTTTCACTCTCTCCTCAGTCTATCACACTCATTCTCTCTTTTCCCTCTTATTGTTCCCATTTTAATTGCAGATATAAAAATGGCCAAATGCTGCCCTTTGATGGCGAGAGACATTCCTGGCATCTCTCAGATGTCTGTGCTGCTTTGCAGTAACCCAACTCCGGTTGAAAGCATTTTCCTGGGGAAAACAGGCGGCTCGCAATCGACGGGGCACAGGGACACCTGCAGCTCTGGCGCAGCGGTGACTACAGATCAGCTCTGGACGTGACTCAACACCGGCCCGAACACACAAACGCACATACACACACCCTAACACTTGCATTCACACAGAAAACGTACTCCAGCCCTCGCCTACGCTTCCACACGCATACTGTACATTCCACTCTGCAACTTCCCCCAACTTTCCAACTGCCTCTCCAGTTCGTTCAGTGATGTCCAGGCTGATGGGAGTAATACGGTGAAAATGAGGACAGCTGCTCCCATAAACCCTGTCATCAATTTGTCCCAGTCATTAAAATTGGCTGTAATTGGCCTAAATGTGGTCAATCATGCTTTCCAATGGTGCAGAAAAGTGTAGGGTATCCTTTTACTAGAAGAGTGGATGATGAAGTTGGAGCGGGCCACTCTGCTTCGGAACAATGATTGCTAAGTATAATCTTTGTCTAATCTCAACCACAAATGACCTATTTGATCAAAAGGAGAACAAATGATGCACTAATGGCAGACAGGTTGAAACAGTATGAGGCCGTCTTTCTGGATGTCAAATACATCTTCCATAATTCCCTCCGAACAATGTCTTTGTTGTAAGAAATTACTTCATAATCCACCTCCGTGCTGCTGAGCTCTGTTTAAGTCAATATATCATTTGTGCAGTCACAGCACCTCATGACAGGAGCTGAGCTGCCACAGGATTACATTCTTAGACCTGCACAGGGAGGTCGGCTGAGATAAAACAGTTTCAGGTACTGTGAAACTAAATTCCTCCAGCTGGGCCATCGACTGTCACTCTCAGCCGTGACATGATTGACTCCCAGAATGCTTCTCTCTTCAAACATCACATTTCTTATGCACACAAACACGGACACATCAAGCGCGAGGAGAATGTGACAGGCGACCGTGAGTGACAGCGAAGCATGGAAAGCTAAGAGCTGGGTGAGGAGGGAGGCGGGCAGAGGGTGTGAGTTTCTAGGGAGGTGTGCTGGGGCAGCTCAGGTCGACAGGGACACATGGCTGCGCTGGGAGGAATTTGTATTAAATTCATCTCCCCCCAAAATTGTTTCCAGCCTGCGGCCATCAAAACGCTGTCAGCTCACCAACACTCTCAGTGTCTTCTCGCCCTCTTATGCTCCCACACCACCTCCCATCACACACACACACACACCCCTCGTTCTCTCTCCACTTTGAGTCTTCACTTACACAAACAGTCAGAGGAGGAAAGGGGGGGTGTATGGGCAGTATGGATGTCTGAGCTGTGGTGCATGTGTGTTGCTGCCTGTATTGTTGCATGCATGTGTGTGCAGCCTTGTTCTGGAGCCACCACGAAAGGTCAGACCTCTAAAATACAGCGCTTGGAATCATTTAGGCGCAACTGAAAATATGTCTTGCAATTTCATACATGCTTGTCAGCGGCAATCAGTCCCTTTGAATCCCTTTGGTGGGCTGTCTCATTTGGAAACCAAATAAATGGCCAATTTTACTGAGTTGTTTGACATCAGGTTAATTGATTGTGGAAAAGAGAACCATGATTTTAAGTTTTTATGTCATATCATATCATATCAAGTGCCTCTCTTTGTTTCCTGTGTTGTTAAGGTAAGACTGCACCCAAAACGCAGACATCTTAATGGAAAAGGAAGCCTTTCGGCACATTTTAGTAATCCAGTGAAGTTCTACATCACATTTATTGCCACCACCACTAACATATCTGACATCTCTCTAAAGGAAGCGAGTTTCTCAGAGTTCTGGTCCCAGGTCATGGTTCTGGGTCCCAGCTGTGAGTGGTTTGATGGTTGGTTGAGTTCAGACAGCAAAAACAACCTCTCCCCTGCTTCTCAGGCCAATGGTACAAGGCTCTGTGTGTCAATGGAAGGAGGGAGAGTGAGAGTGCTTCTATTCACCACTCTGGGATGTGGAGATTCTGCGTGGGGTTACTTGGGGCGACGGGCCACATCTGACTGGGGGGCCCAGTCGAGAGGGTGAAGGTCAATTAGAAGCAAATGTCCTCCATCATGATCGTTCTATTGTAGTACGCCTCTCTCATGTTTTGTTGTGCGCAGGAGGACTTGATCTGACCCTGGCCGTATCACTCTCACTCCACATCACTCTCAATAACCATCATCCATCTGAACACAGAGTCCAACTCAACTACGACCACCACCCTTTTGCTTTTAAAGAGGTATGAAGACGGTTTGCACTGGCCCTGTTCTGGCTGTCAAAATTTAAACCACCTTCAAAAATGAACAAACTGTACAATGTGATTTTTCAGTGTTTTCCTTCAGAGCTGTGGAAACATCCCGCATTACTATAAACAGCAGTTCAAGCCGTCAGCGGGGATGAAACAAGTTCCGTGAGGTGGACGGGTCACTAAAGACATCTCTTTTCAGCCATCTCCTTTTATCATGCTACAGCTTTCAACACCGAGAGACCGCGTCTCCTTCACACTTGGACACAATTATGGTTATAAATCTGTCTCTTGGAAAGGCAGTTACTTACCCACTCACCCCCCCACACACACACACACAAATATGCACGCTTCAAAGTAAAAATCTACGGATTTGGACCTTTTAAGTCCCTGGACAGTTATAAAAATATACAGTGTGTTTCTCTGTCCCCTCTAACCACTGAAACACACACACAATCAAATCATCTCTGGAGAAGAGATGGTTTTGTCATGACTCTCTCAAAGCAGTGGGATGTTAGAGGTAAGTAATACATCCTGTGGTGACACAGTTGCGATGCTCCTGTAGGAAAATATTTAAAACGTTTCAGAGTAAAGTGGATGACAAGTACAGCAATAGCTGATGTGTTCAGGAAAGACAAAGAGGGGAATAAAGGACTTCATCAAAAAGGTGAAACAATGTAGAAAAGTTGTTGGCAAGGGATATGAGAAATATGAAAAAGAAGCATGTATCGTGAAAGAAAGGAAGACTGCTGTCAAAGAAGCAGGAATGGGAGCAAAGGCAGGGCTGGTGGGATAGATGAAGGGCCACAAGAGGTTTTGGGGGAGAAATAAATGCAGCTAGAGTGAAGGAGTCTGTCCATATACAGTGGATTAAAACCACATGTGTCTGCCTGAGGTGAGGACACCGCAACACTGCACACAGATGCGAGGAAGAATGCCGTCACTTGCACCCTCCAGGGGCACCACACACTTGTTTCCAGAATTTATTTCTCCTGCCAGCTCTCTGCTGCTCAAAAAACATTTAATGTGTCATCTCCACTGCGTCCTTCATCTCTTTTGTCTCGCAAAACAAATAAATACATACGCTCTTTCGTTCCAAGGTCATCTTCCCTCTTACTCGGCCTGCTAACAGAACAATACTTTGGTAAGCGTTGCCATGACAAAAAGCTCCCTGAAGAAACCTATGCAGTCAGAGAAGTCATGGGAAGAGGGCAGCGAGGAAGCCGGATGCCCAGGATGCACTGGAGGGACTGGTAGTATGAAGTCTGTCTACCATGCCGTGGATGTTTCCTGCTCCAGATTTATTTTATGAATTTGGTAATATGTTCTTTATTTCCCTTTTCTTACCTGAAAAATACATTGGTCAAAATTGATCTTTGGAAGAACTGACTTGAATTCAGATTTTGAATGAGTGCTTCAGATTTTGCATACATTTAGCATACCTCATATCCTGATTACCTCCACATGTACGTTCATACATTATGCTAGATTACAGAAAGATCTGAGAATTTATAGCCCGACTTTATACATATCATCTTCAGGAAAACGTATTTAGGACAGTTGGAAGAGTGAGCGGGAGGGAGAGATGAGAGGAGAGGGGTAGCTGGGAGAAAAGGGGGCGAGACGGCCATGCTATGGGAAAGTGTTTTGGGGAAACCAAATTAACGGAAAGAAAGGCCGGACACAAAAGGCCTTTGAAAGCGGCAGACAGTTCCCTTGACATGTGCCTTAAAAGAGATGCTGCCGCCGATGCCAAGAAGGGGGGGGAAGGAAAGAGGAGAGAGAGAGAATGGCGAGAGACTGAGGGAGGGAACGAAGGAGAGATCAAGGGAAAGATGGAGTAAAAGTAAGAGCATGACGGAAAGTGAGGGCGAGCGACACAGGACAAAACTCCAAGAAGGACGAGAAGAGCGAAAGTAAGCTTGATCAGTGAAATGAGTATGAATAAAGGCGTGTATACGTATGTGTGTGTGTGTGTGTGTGTGTGTGTGTGAGAATACTTAAAAGAGATGTATTAAGAGCAATTGTGTGTGTGTGTGTGTGTGTGTGTGTGTGTGTGTGTGTGTGGCTGGAGAGACATGAGAAGGTGGAAACAGCCTGAATTTCAAATTACTATTAAATGGCACGTATGCCCAGTGTTCTAATCCATTCCTCAAGGTCTCACTGTTTTGCAGTGTATGAGGATCACTGCAAGTCAGCTGCATATGTTTTATAATACGGCGATGTGCACTGATGACATTTGCAATATTGTAGCTGCCTTATCAGTCTATTCTTTAATGAAATGATGCTCAGTATGTGACAATATTGCCCTTAAAGGCATAACATGTTTAGTGAGTTTAGTTAAACATTGTTTCAGTTCAGGTTTGGCCAGACTTTTGTCAGTGTTCATGGAAATACACATATCATTTCTGGTTTAGTGCTCCACATATCCCATCTTACATCTCTTTGGTGCTAACTGACACAATGAGAAAAAATAATGATTGTAATCTCATTGAAAATATAGTTCAATGTCCGTGTAGTTTGGGAATCTACAGAATTGAAATAACACATGAACAACAAACACCCACTTTTTGTGGCACTGCCTGCTGCCCATGTCAACAGCAGCATCATGCATTTTCTCATGCAGATCCAGTCTCTTTGATGCAGGTCGGCCCCTCTCTTTTTCTGTCTCTCATTCTCTCCTTCTGCCATTGTGTGCCCCGCTGAGTTCACACTCCTCTCTTCCTCACACTCAGACACATATACACACACACACACACACACAGACACACACCGACACATGCACACACACACACACACACACACACACACAGACACATACACACACACACACACAGACATTATCCCTTCCTTGGGGCTGTGTCTGACTCCGGCATGAAATCAATTTCGGAGCCTGCACCCTCCCACCACCCTTCTTCAGCGCCCATTTTTTTCTCACCATGAAGCGAGACCATTGCTGTGCCAGCCTGAGAATAAGTACACCCCCCACCCCCCACCTCCAACTTAATGCCCCCACCCCTGCCCCAGAAACCTTCGGTGCTGTGCCCTCATAGCACTTGCCGTCGTCATCCAGTCACCCTTTTATCCCCGCCTTGCAACTACTGTTCAAGAGCTGCTCTAGAGCCCTCATCTGTCCCCCATATATCACAAATTTTGGTCTGTACATGTAATTTGATAGCATATTTTAAATATGACTCACACAGATAGTTGAGACCATACAATGTGAATCAGTAAAACTAGGTTTTATTTTCGCCCTAAGCATGCTGTTTTACTACCAACTGTATGTGTGGAGTACCTATATAAATTCAAAGATTTACTTAGGTATATAATAAAACGCTAGCCTTTGATCATCAAAATGCACCAGCAAGGCTAAATGGGAACCCATTAAAGCTCCACATAAAAAAATTGAAGCTTAACAACAGTTTGGCAACGTGAAAGCAGCATGAAAAGGTTTGGAATCCCAAAATTAGTACAAAGTGACAAATAGTGAGTAAGTTGAAAGAGAGATGGACATACAGAGGTGCGGCGGCACGGCTTTTATCACTGTTATTCCCTCCGCCGACGCACATCGCTCCTTCCTAATCTGCACTGACAGAGTTTTCATCATCTGAGGAGGTGGGGACGATGGAGGACTGGAGGGAATCGGGAGAGGTGGGGGACCTTCCTCCACTCTCTCCCCAGTGGCGGTGCACCTCGAGCGGCCGCAGCCGGGGCCACCAAGGCCCCCTTTGTGCCAGTTATCACCAAGTGGTGAGTGATGGCACCGCGGCCTCCCGCTCTCAGGAGAAGGAGCAGGGTCAGGAGGGGAGGGGGACTAGGTGAAGAGGAGAAGGTGCCCAAGAGGAGTAGATTGGAATGTTCCCAGAAGAAACAGAGAGCGCGAAAGAGAGGAAAAGAAAGGAAAGAAAAAGAAAGAGGCTGTTTGAAGGCATGGCAGTATCATCTGTGCATGTCTCACAGGTGCACGAGGGAGGAATGTGATTTGCTGTGGTGACTTAATAGCGCCTGAACCATCAATGAAATAGCAAAGAATAAACTTCCAACGGTGTGGGAATGGTCGGGATTTCACTCATTATCTTTCTGTTTCATCTCATAACCTTGTTTTATTTGACAGGCTCCAATTTAACAAGCTGATGTCATTCGAGCTCCAACTAGGCTCGCTGCGTGTTTCCTGCTATGATTTCATGTCTTGACTCAATTATGCTCGCTGAGAGACGGTTGCGAGCACCGAGTGACGGACAAACGTCTAGACAGTGAGCAGACGTCGAGACACGTCCGAGTCGCTGCAGACGGATCTTGGGAACTGCCCAGGTTGTGAATAGGGTCAAAGGTCAGCTTACCCCGCCTCTCCCCCACTCCTCTTCTTTCTCCTTTCCTCTCCCGGTCATCTCCCACGCTCCCACCATAACACACCTGTGTCCCCGCTAGCACTCAGGTCCCTTCTCCCCCTATCTTTGTCCCACACACAGAAGCATGCATACACACAGATACCAGTGTCACAGACATCTCTCTCTCTCTCTCTCTCTCTCTCTCTCTCTCTCTCTCTCTCTCTCTCTCTCTCTTTCATTCTCACTCACACACACACACATTCCTAGCCTTCCCTGCTGCCTGTGCACCTGGGCTGGCAGCTGTCATCGCAGTGGTAACTGGCACACAGCTGGCTGTGTCAGTATCACCTGGTGCATCTGCCTCTGAAAGAGAGAGAGAGAGAGAGAAGTGGGCAAAAAACGTGGGGAAAAATTGAAAGGGCAGAGTGAAAAGAGAGTAAAGGTGTTTGTGAGTGAGAGAAAGAAAGGACAAACGTATTTTTAATCTAACATTAACAGAGTGAAGGATTGTCATAAAAACATAAGGATACACAGTTGCTGACATCAGGGCAGTGGGGGTCACTTAACGGTTTACTATGAAAACAGTGGGAAACATATGCTATGGCCTTCACAGCCACCAGATCTCAAACCAGTTGAACACCTAACAGGACTGCAGATTTTGGACCACTGAAGTAGACTGTGTAGTAGTGTTTGAGAATCTATGCAGAGACACTGTGTAGCTGTTTTTGTAGTGCTTAATTGGCAACAAGCACTCAAAGTTTAGCAGCTAAGCTAGTAAACTAACATTGTGAAATACAGTGTAGTGGGCCTTTAAGAGGCAAACGTTGAGACTTTCAGAACTGAATTATCCTCCTTTTTAACATTTCTACAGTGTTTGTTCGGTTTGATGAACCACCTGTCAAACGCTTGATAGACATTTATTATGGAAATACAGAAAAACTACATCACCACCCACAAATAAACTCCAGCTTATATTATTTCAACCTATTCCACCGTGTTAGGAAAAAAAAAGCCTCACCCTCTCCTTTTAAAAGGTCAGGATCAGGGGTGTAGGAAAGAAAGGCTTTTAGAGACCCCCTGCATCGGCAGCTTTAATTACAGCTGAGGAAGTGGCGCGGCTTAACGTGAACCACCCTGCTTGGCTGTTACATCCCATGACTCTGAATGAAAGCAGAAAAGCAGTTTAATGTCTTTTAATGTGCCTGTGTGTGAGAGTCGCACGCTAACAGTGTGTGGCAAAGGCACCGCACAGCATATGGGCAGGCGTAGTCTGCACTGCCTGTTAAGCAGAGGGGACATCAAATGGTGGGTTTTAACACACACACACACACACTCACATCATTGCCACCCCTCACTATAAATCCCACCCCAAAAGGAGCCATTTATGGGACAATAAGAGTCAATTTATGGGGCCCCAGAAATTGAAGGCTATTCAGAGGTGTAGGATGAAAGTTGACAAGGGCTTTCTTGCTGCTAGCTGGTAGCTCTGTGTTTCTTCACAACTTTCTCTTCTGTAACCTGTGTGGGATGGACCAGTTCAGTACAAAATGACAGATTTCACTTCCTCTCCCTAGCTTTCCTTTGCAAAATGCAAATGAAAACTGCAAAACTGAGTCAGCATTTTCTGTCGTATACATTTGGAAATGATGCTACTTCAGGTATCACGTTTTATCTTGCAGCTGCTGTTGCTACGATCTCGGTCGGTGTGGATGACCTCTCCTGTCCCCTAGATGCTTTCAGTTGAACACATACATAAAGACAATGGGATTAGCAGAACAAACACACACACACAAAAGCACACAAGACATGGACCGAATCACGTCTGCCTCAGAGTTGCTCAGGTGTGGTGAGACCGCTGGAATACTGACACGAGACGTTTGGGGGAAATCACAGATAGAAGCCTGTGCCATACCATAACCAGTCAAGCATATACAACAGCTCTCTGGCCCGACGTGTGTGTTGCTGATGGATGTAACAGCACATCAGGCCAGAGCACTTTTGCTATTTTATCTGTCTCTAGGCAGACACAAAAACATACTTTTTACAAATCCAAGACTGGAAAACAAAGGTGGATGTCTGATGTAATGATTATATCACGCATGGTTTAAATGATTCCGTGAGCATCAGACATTGAAGTCTTTTGACCTAAGAGGTACAGTAGGTGTTGGTGTACTTGTTGCGAGTTACAATTTACCAGTTGAAGTGTTGGCTTTAACTTTAAACGAATCCAAGATGTCTGTGTTTTAAGATATTGATTATTGGAAGTCTATAAGGACTTCAGAATGCAATAGATCAGATATCTAACTACGCGTTGTGACTTCTTTATTTGAGCGAAGGAGACCAGGTATCCGCCGCCTGAAGGACCAAGCCCCTCTGCCATGAAATCCATATGGGGTAAATTATCAATTATGCCCCAAAGTTATGGAACAAAATACCAATAGATATCATGGAAGCCAGCTCGCTACATATCTTTACGAACAAGCTTGCAACTAATTTTTTCACTTTGGTCTTTTATGAGCTTTCTGCAATTAGATTTTTAGTTGCTTTTAAACATTATTTTAAATTTTTCTATTTAATTTCATGCACTGCTGCACTTAAATATGCTAATTCTATGCTTACCATTTTTTTACATTCTGTTCAAGTTTTATTTTTTTTAACTGCACTTTATTTTATGGCATTCCCTTCTGTAAAGCACTTCGTTTCTTTAATTTCTTTATTGTAAAGCACTTTGAACTGCATTTACTGTATGAATGGTGCTATATAAATAAAGTGTATTATTATTATTATTATTATTACTTTTTCATTCAACAGCTAAACCAACGTCCACAGGCTGCACACTAGTGCATCTCTGGCCAACAATGAGTCAGCTACCTACAATATGTCTGGAAACAACTTCTTAAAGAATCACTGTTTGCTCCTCTCCCCCCGTTTCTTCCTCTCCCGCTCTTTTCCTCTTTAATTCATTTAGTGTAATAGTCTGTAATAGTTACCAAGTATCATTAAGGCCAACCTCTGTGGCTTCTAACAGCGCTGTAGGCAAGCCAAGTGTTTGTTGTCGGCATTTTATTGGCTTCCAGGGAGGAGGGTTGTTGTTGTTCAGTGTAATCTTGGCACGCCAATAACAGGTTTCAATAAAAGCAGCTGCTTTCTTATGATAGTTAAGCCACTCTCCTCCGGAGAGGTAACAGAGAGCTACCTGTAGAGAAGACTGGAAGTGTCTTTGTCCTAACACATCTACAGAACTTCTGCTTCCCTTTATGTCTTGTCCGACATGCAAAAATCCCTCTTGTCATGAATCTTTTTTTTTTTTTATCTTTCTCTGTTTTCAGCTCTGTCACTTGTTTCCTAAGCAGGTTGCTGAGGATTTAACTGGTATGCTGTTACTTAGTCCAATGCTATATGGTTTAGCTTGACCACACTGCCCCCTTTAGGGACAACCTGCTGTTGCAAATCAACAATCAAGAGGCAGAGGTTCCTAAAGACTGGTGGGTGTTGGGGCTATGAATTAATTTATTAAAAACATGTATTTGACCTGGTTAAAGGCCCCCGGGTAGACCCAGAATACGCTGGAGGGATTATATACCTCAACTGGCCTGGGAACGCCTTGGGATCCTCCATGATGAGCTGGAAATAATTTCTGGGGAGAGGGGCGTCTGGATAAACCTGCTTAGCCTGTTGCCACCACGACCGGGCCCCGGATAATCGGAGGAAAATGGATGGATGGATGGATGTATTTGACCCCTTTCAGTGGCATGCCATTTTAAAAATACATGCAGAGGTGAATAAATCAGTATGGTGCAAACTGGAGGTAATCCAATGATATGCATTTAACTAAACTAATATGTTCCTCATACTTGTAGCCAATTAGTCACTGTTCCTGGCTGCATTTTTCAGACACTGGCAAAAGGAATTGTTTATACCGAGACTGTTCCTTCTTCTGTTCACCAACACCTTAGCAATAAAAACCTTAAAGACCAAAAGTGATTGCCCAAGTTGTGTTGTTGCTATTAAAACACGTTTTCTCTATGAACTCTTTTAACCTCAAAACCGACTTGATCAGTCCCGGATCAAGTCAACATTGATTATCATATGGGAATATAGCATGGACAAAGATGTGGTAAGGAAAGGGAGATGAGAGTGAGAGCAAAAGGGATGTGACGAAAAGAAAAAAGCGAGCAGGAGACCAGATGAAATGAGAAAAAAGGGGGAATTTGTTGAAGTAGTACTTTGTCATTTGCTGTCTGACGTGGTGTTTGATGGAACATGAGGAGGAACACCTGAAGATCCAGTGTAAACAGTGTGATTGATACTAAACAGTCATGCAAATACAGCAATAACTACAATTTTGGGGTGTTACAACATTTTCCACTAACTCTCAGGGAGAAAAAGACATGGGTGAGTTATGATGACAATATCCCTCGGATCATGTACCTTGATGTTGATCCTCAGCCCTGAATGGGCAATTATTTTAGTCTAAATGTTCACTTTGTCATCCCCAACTTGTAAGTAAATTAGTAATGCATGTGAATTAACAATAAAGTCTGGAGAAAATGTAAAATGTTCTCTCACTTCTCTGTATGAGGTTTCTCTAAATAAATCTTTATCTATCTTATAAAACGACAGACATGACACGGGTTGAAAGTTTGAATTTAAGTGAAACGCCCCTGTATTGCTTTCTTCTATACAATCTCTCATTTTCTTTGGCAGTGAAGTTTGATTTGCCACCACATTCCACAGTTAAAAGGTATAGGAGAAAGAGTCCCTATGTGGCCAAAGGAGTTCCTGTCTCTCATGTAAAATTAAAAAGCACTGCAGACAAACATTATTGAACCTCTACTGGAGCATGAACATTCCATGATGTCTGGCTGACCCTGACACAGGTTCATGTTTCCTCTCTTGGTTTCTCAAGGGGTTTAATTTTTCCTCCTCCCTCAATCACTCCTTATTTTCTGAGCGTCTAATCGTTATTTCAGTGTGCAGAGGTGGCGAGCAGCAGGCACATGCAAGTACAGTAATTGTATCCATACTAGCAGCGTGGTTCTTGAAGGCAATATCTCAACATCTACTGGGTGGATAAAGATGACATTTTGTACATACATCTATGTCAGCCTTAGGACTGAATACCTGCAAAACTAATGATACTCTCATCAACTCCAGCTAAACTTTGCTTTTGATGTTATATCTATCTGCATATCTATCTATCTTTCTATCTATCTATCTCACACGAGAATGCATAGTGACATTCACACCGATTCTGATCTGCCAAGAAGCCCTCACTGTATTAAACACCATCAGTTTTGCCCTCCCATACAGTCCTATTCATTATGAGGCCAGTAGGCAGAACACTAAAACCTTTGTCTACTTTGTGCTCTTTTTGAACCCTTAGTTTGAACCCTCTGCTATCAGCCGCTGAGAACTGAGTGACAGCTTTTATATGCCATGTAACACATGTAACTGATTAATTAGGAATTAACTGATGAATTAACATGACTCACCCAGACATGACACCTCACTTTCCAAACATTTGTTTCAGAGACGTCCCTCTGAGTCAAAAGCAACTTTTATTTTCCTTTAATCCAAACTGCCTTTTGACATAAATCAATTTCCCTCATCATCACCATTCAGCTGATTAAGCAAAAGTCACATTTGACAGGGCCAAATTAAATCACCAGAAACCATCAAAGTCATCACAAATATTGTTTTCATGGACTGTTTCACAGGCATTTACTAGTCAATCACATTGTCAACCAGTCCTGCCATTGCATCTCTGAGGGGTCTGTTCCCTGGAGTCACATGGTAAATGGTAAATGGACTCTTTCTTATATAGCGCTTTTCAACCGAAACGGTTCCCAAAGCGCTGTAACAGTAATCTAAGTTTTGAACAGTAGTCCAATTCACCCATTCACACACCGATGGGGACACAGTTGCCATGCTGGCCTCCACCGGGGGCAACTCGGGGTTCAGTGTCTTGCCCAGGGACACTTCGACATGTGGGCAGCAGGAGCTGGGATCCCACCAACCCTGGGTTAATGGACGACCGCACTATCCTCTCAGCCACAGCCGCCCCTGTATCTGTTCAAGTTTTCTTTTTCTTAACTGCACTTCTGTTTTACGGCGTTCTCTTCTGTAAAGCACTTGGTGCATTTAATATCTTTGTTGTAAAGCACTTTGAACTGCAGTGTGAAGCGTGGCTTCTTGGGGCCGTGGTTCACATGCATTACAAAGCACGAACCTGCATACGTAGCATGACAGTAAAGCGTGCCTCTTCAAACTGCAGTGACCGTGAACATAAATCAGGTGTTCAGAAACAGATTTTCCGATGGAAACTTTGCAGCAAACTTGAACCAGATGTTCGCCCTGACAATGCCTTTAAATAAAACAAATACATTTAAAGAAGACCTGATAGCGAGCACGACAAGCAGCTACATAGACGAGAAAAATCTTTCCCTCAGAAAGAAACGACGTGCATCTGTGGAATTTCACTCCAGTGGAGTCGAGACAAACAGCAGAGCAACTTTTCTTCTCCTTCGGTCCAATCCCAGCGCAGCTTGGGAGCATAAAGAGTATAAAGCTTTCCACCACGGTGACGAGACAGAAGCCACACTCTGCTGGCTACGAAAAATGAGAAAAAAAAAAAAAAAAAAAAAACACACACACGAGCATCCATTCACCCACGCCCTACACACACAAAAAAATACTGGCGAGCATCCTGAAACTATTCAATCCCACCACACACACACACACACACACACACACACACACCACAGTACCAGTTGGCAGCCGATAAAAGTCTGCTCCAAGTCATCAACTCTCGTTCTCCCACCCTCTCTCCGACTTTCCCTCCCTTTTTGTTTTTTACTGAAATTCTTTCCTCTTGTTTTTTCCTTCGCTTCTACATTTCTTTCTCTTACTTTCCATCGTTTTTGGCTTCTTGTTTTTGTTCCTCCGCATTCCATTTATCATTAGTCAAGTGTCCAAGACTTCCTTTCTCCGACATTCCTTCCACCCTCCTCCTTTTTCGCCCTTCCTTTTTCCATCCATCTTTCCCTCCTTCCTTCTTGTAATCCATCCCTTCCTACCTTCCTCTCTTTCTTCCCTCCCTCCCTCCCTTCATCATTAAGGCTATGGATTAATGAGCTGATTATAGTCATATATGTAATGGTGAAAATGGACACACACTGAGTTTGGGCAGGTGTGCGGAGATGTTTGCCATCTGTCTGTGGTGTGTGTGTGTGTGTGTGTGTGTGTGTGTGTGTGTGTGTGTGTGTGTGTGTGTGTGTGTGTGTG
>JAVQJV010014196.1:0-21335 GCA_036024995.1 Gadopsis bispinosus | reverse complement strand
AAATGGAAAGGATTAAAATTTACATGCACATTTTATGTGTATATTTTATACTTGTATTAGATTAATGATCTTCAAATTCATTATATTTAAAACTTTGAGTTAATTAACCTAAGGACATTTGCATTAGAAATGCTTCTTCTGAATACAAATCTCAAAATATTTCACATTGTTTTTCACACAAATTATTAGTTATACAATGCAATGCTACAGCAGAACAAAATACTGTAGATGATGGCACAACTGTTCAAATTTCTACAATTGCAGGTAGATGCAATCAGGGAAATCCAAATGCAGCTAGAACACACGGCCCGAGACAACCATACTGTTCAGTGGAAAAACAATTATCCTTATGGGCCATGCCAATGTCATTAAAAAAGAAAGAAAAAGAAAACAGATCCTGTGTGATATGCCACAGTAAGCGAGCCAGTTCAATATCATGCTGCTATGTCCATGAAAGAACTCATGAGTGGTAGTCATTTTTTTAAATTTAATTAGAGACTAGCTGAAATTCTTTACCTCTGTCTTCTATGTTAATCATGACATTCCATCTGGTCAAATTTGAATTTTTTTCCAGTGCACTGAGCCCAAAAGGCAGGAACATGGTCTAACATTTGTATGCATTTATTACATCTTTAGAGAGAAAAACATTTCTTTGTAACAAAGCGTGATGAATGGACAAGCACAAATTATACATTTCCAAATAAGAGTAAAATGAAAAACTAGTCCAAGTCGTCTGACAGCTGCTCTGTTATACAATTCAAGAACACTTTGAGAAGAGAAAAAAAACAAAAACAAAAAACAAAACAAAAAAAACTTACCTTCGTTCCACTACATTAATCTTAATTAAATATGTAGAAAATGTGTCTTTGGCCCATACCTTCATATGATTGTTCAACTGTTTAGATTCACAATAGATAGCTTAAAAATATGTCTATGCTATGATTGTGCTACACGTGTCTACAGTGCCATTCATCTGTGGAGTCTCAGAGGTCTGGGGATAAGGATGGATATCAGGCTGTTGCTCCTTTCCCTTCTATGTCTTTCCCTTAACTCCTACCCATCCGTTTATGGGAAGGTGTGTTCACCACGGACTATGTGAGAGGAGAACTCATAGCGGTCTTTGCTGCGGTGACCACAGATGTTGCACTCCAGAGGATCTCTGTATCCGTGGCAACCCATGTGGATGGTGTACATAACATGGTCCAGGAAGAGCACCCGACAGTGCACGCACTGGAAGGCCCGCAACTCCTGGCCCTCTCGTCCAAACACCCGCACCCCTTCCTGGCTCACAGGCCTCTCTGTGGCCACTCGCATTATCCCAGTCCCCATTCCTGCGCCACTTCTGGGTGATGCTTCAGTCAGCTGCTCACCTGAAAAGACCACTGCCGGACTGGCTCGAGACCTGAAGCCAGGATAGGGGTTGCTCCCATGGCAGCCCTGCTTCTCTTGGGGGCTGCTGCGAGCTGAATCAGCGGAGTCACCACCGCTGTTGTTGGGAGATTCCTCTTGCCCTTTCTGGGATGGCTTGCCCTGCCTGTTTAAAGCACTGGGGCCATTTGTGGTAGGATGGCTGGGGAAATCATGGGGCTGAGGTGGCAGTGTGTCACAGTTTCCCGGACGCTCAGGTCGTTGGCCCAATGGCATGACATGGTGGAAAATTGGGTTGACCATGGGCACCACCTCGGCCATAGAGAGAGGGGGACCTGGATGGTGGAGCATGGGCCGAAGGGAGTCCGATCCCAGGTATGTGATGGCATTGCTGATGGCCTGGTCCATCATGTGGGCCGGCATCAGTTCAGCCTGCTTCTCATACTTAAGGCCCATCTCATAGCTTAGTTCAGGGTAGCTGTAGCGTAGCATCTTTTCTCCTGCATGAAACAGAGTAGCACTATGACTGTGTTGAATTAGTTCATATGTAAGGCACAAAACATAATAAATATAGATGCAATAGCAGGAGTGAAGTCACTCTTGCTTTTAGCTACAAACGAGAGAAAGATAATGCGCAAAAATATGAGCACGGCTTGACTTCACAAAATTTCCTTTCAAGCCAGTCAAACTTATATCTTGCTGATATTTCAAGGCTTGTTTTTCATATTTTGTACTTGATGTTCTGTGTGTACGAGTCTAATGGGGTGGAAAGCCCCATCCATCTACTACTGCACTGGTTAACCCCTCCAGAACAGGGATGCGGTGAGCTGTTTTCTCTCGATAAGAGCAATGGCAAAGTTACAGGTGTACCTAACCACAGAGTGAAAAACATTTCCTTGCCTCTCAGTCAACCGCTTGCTTTAGTTTGCTCAAACTCTCTCTCTAATAGTGTGGCAAATAAAACCAAATTCAGAAAAAAAGAAATCTGTGCTCCTAAGTAGGGCAGGACTATTGTGTGGCGTTATGTAATATTGCATGATGCAACACTAAAAATGAAGGGAAAAACTACTCAATCTAAGTAAGTGTAAAAACAAAGAATTAGGTAAGTTAATAACATATTTCCATTCTCCTAACATAAAAGTGAAATCAGTAGCAAAGTGTATGACATGATGACAATTTCACTAATGCACCTGCAAAGCAAATGTTAAGTCCCACAGTGTTTGCTTGTACAAATAACACCTTTTGTTCATGTTGATAACACAAATCCACTGAAATGCTGCACAAGACAGACTCAAGATGAGGTAAAAACCATAGCCACAATAATATGGTTTGCAAAGTAGTCCATCAGTGCAGAAGACAACACAACACATCATCAAACCGCTACCTCAACTTCAGGCTCACAGAAAGCAAATTAAGGAGTTAAAATGTAATCAAATTGAATAATACTGTGCGCCAAGCTGTTCCTCATGGACTCCACACCGAATAAGTAGAAAAGTAACTGACTGGCTACGTTTGAAATACCCACCCACGAATTTCTGAGGCGTGGTGCTCTTCCTCTTGCCCATGTTGTTATGCAGCCTTTCAATGACGGGCGGCCGATCAAATGTAGGCATGGTATTGGCATCTGCCATGGGCCTCTGCTCTTTAGGAACCTCATCTTGAAAGGTTGAGAAGAGAAAGGGGGTTAGAAAAGGCGCGAACACATCTGGGTGTTGAACAGAGGTACTCCCACAAACTGAAAAATAACATTGCTAAATCTAACAGATCACTTTTATTGGGAAGTGAAAACAAAAAGGAACTCTGAATTTTAATAAACCTCATAATCTCACAGGGAGTTGCTGTTTGTGTTACTCGATTTATCTTTAAAGAATGAATGATTGATCCGTTTAAGCAGCTAAGTAATTACACATAAGTTACAAAAGTTGTTTACACATTTATGAACAAATGAAAAAAAAAAACATAGAGTTATTTAGCTCCTCTTTTAAAGACATTCCTTACAAAATGGACCAACTGTATTAATTCCAATTAATTAATCATTCATAAAAAATTAAAATTAAAAACACAATATATGTTAATACTGATTTTCGCCTGTGAGATACAACTTTTAGGCAGCATTTCATTGTACTGTATTACTGTTTCCATTACACAGTAGACCACCTTCATTTTCATGGTTTCAGGTTTAGTAAAACTGTTACCTGCGTAAGGGCCAGTGTTGGCGGTCGGATCCAGGCTGATGCCCTGCAGGTAACTATGGCAGCGCTCTTTATGTTCCTCTAAAGAAGTGCGCTGTTTATAGCTGCGCCCACAGTAGTTGCACTTGTGTGGTTTGCCAACTAAAAGTGAAGACATTGGAGGGGAGAGCATATTAATTTCATTCACTGCTGCACAGACAAAGAGAGTGGGCATCCAGTGAGATAATGCAACCTGCTGCAGTGCTCAGGCGATGCGTAGTAGTAAACACTGTGAACAGTCAGTAGTAGAGACAAACCAACCTTTGAGATCATGGATGTTCCACTACTAGTGTGAGGATTCCACACAACTGTTGCCAGACAGAAAGACAAGTTGTGGGCGACAGAGATAGTTGCACCATGAAGTCTGCATTTCAAAACACTTTGGTCTCTGAAACATACAGCTAACTCCCACTGCTGTGGCGCATGAGTGAATAGCGGAGTTGATCACGCATCCCATGGTGGCGGTAGGAAACTGACTCCAATGTTAAACTGCTATGGAGGTGGAGTGTGATTCATCGTGCCATTTCTGTTTTATTCAATTCCTTCCTACTTAGACAAGTGGAAAGATGAAGACATATCCTTTACATCTATCTCGGTTACGCCGTCAGCCCATCTATCCTTCCATCCATCCAACATGCTTTATCACTTAATCAATGGATCAGTGCGTCACTGGATTAGTGACATAATAAATGCTTTAAAAGGTGAAGATGTTGATAAATCATGTCTGTTATCAAAATCCAAATCCCCCTGAAATTTATGTATATGTATGTATGTATGTATGTATGTAGGTATGATTCTCAAGTGAATGGTCTTACAAAATATTTCATTACACAAATTTCAGAGAATTTCACTCAAGTGTGACTGTTATTGTTGAAAGACATTATTTTCCACAAGAAACGCACATGGTGCTGAGTTGATCAGTGATTCAAGGATTTATTTTTAATACAGGACATTCTAGATATAAGTCAATAGCTGTTAAGGTCACCAAGGTCACCACCTTTGTACAATGGAACTACATGAGCTGTCTCCATGTCGAGATAAAAGTTGAATTAAAAATGTGTAAGAATGTCATTGTAACTTACTGTATTAAAGTGAAAATCCTACGCAGACAGACACTGCTGAGGAAACAGGTCTGTGTCCTGTGGTAGAGTATTCTCAAAACTAATGTAATGACTCATAAAGGGACTCAGTGAGTGAACTGGAGGCCACATAAGCATATCAATGTGACCCAGGCACCATCATTGGCAATGCAATATAGTAAGACAGTCACTGGCATAATGGTGACAACTATTACTAGAAAAAGATGTGCAGCTGATCCAGTGCTCTTGTCACTGTGAGAACAGAGAAACCAAACACGTTTCAGTCTGAGGCATTGAGGCTGTAACACACACATGCTCACACACACACACACACATTTAGAGGTAGGTGATAGTTCACACGTGAACATAAGCACTCTTTCTCAGACAGAAAAGGATGTTATGTTTCTTTTTTCTTAAAGCCCAAAATACAAGAAGGCAAGTTACTCTGAACTGAGCATTTCTTTAGCTCTAAATATAAAATGTTCTTGCCTGCAAGCTACTTCTTGATGATTTGTATGGGTGAAGTAAAACATACTTGTTACAGAATGACATGGCCAGTCATTGCCAGTGTTGCATCAGTAGGCACTCTTTCTTTGGTGAATCATGTGGAATGATAATATTTTTTTTCTGCTTTATGTGTCATTCAGAACTCTTGTGGTCTATGAATGACACTGTATCAGCAGAACCTGAAACAAGGATTCATTATCATTTTTTTTTTCTGAGTGTGAACACATAAAGAAAGTGGTGGCTAATGACAAAAGGTTTCAGTATTATTAAAGTGTGGGTGTATCTGCAGGGTCATTGCAGTAATATCCATTCTGGGTAGTGAAAGAATAACTTCTAAATGAAACGTCATCATGGAAATCATTTTCTTTGCTGCTTTCAAGCCGTGAAACTAAAACAGTGGAGTAGGCAGTATTCAATCAAGTATCACTACCTGCTCTTAGTGGCTCACATCTACACTCTCTCTCTCTCTCTCTCTCTCTCACACACACACACACGCAACATAGACTTCATTACTTTTTCATATTTATATAACCACCCACACACAACCTTGTGCAGATGTTGGATGGACCTGAATAATCCACCTTTCAGCCGCTATTCTTATTCATGCAAATGGTCCACACTGTGCACTCAGTCTCACTTGACTGATTGCATTTGGCTAATAAACGGGAACCTGCTCGAATTTAAACCTTCTGTCTTAGAAAATGTGAAATCTGTTGCCTATCAAGCATTGCCTTCCCTGCATTATCCTTCCACCAATCAACTCTGTCGCAAAGAATAATGTCATCTTCCCACCTTAGAACTGCAGCGAAATCCAACACACTTTTGTTCCACCACTCTTTACTATTTCTCACTCCTGTCTTACATTTCCACTCACCTGACCTCTATTTCAAAGCTGTATTTCCCTCTTTGGCTACACCTGTTCATCCTGGCAGGGCACCAAGCCAGCGCTGCCAGGTTTGCAGCCCCCCAGAAACTGACTACATGAGTAGTATGTATGTAAAATGATGACGGCACAAGTTAGCATCATCCAATTCCTCACATTTCCCACTGAATGATGAGAGGAAGGCAAGGTGTAACTACTCACAATCTTATAGGGAAAAACAAATTGATGAAACAAATTCAGCCAAACAGTGAATTAAGTGAAGGTAGGAAAATGGTCATGGCTGATGGTGGATGGCAGATGTGGAGAAATAGATAAGAAAGTAAGAAATGCATCAAAGAATCGTCTGACTAATAAGAGAGATAAGAGACATGCAAACACTGTACACAAACACATGGATGCACACCCAAACACACACATTACATCTATCTTAAAAGAGAACCATGTATGAGTAACCCCCATGGGGGCATCACAGGCGGAAATGGCACTATTGTCCGATTTCAAAGACGCAAAAGAGGGGAGAGCACATCCTCTCTGGTAGGAAAGTGGGTTACAGTTGAGAGAGACTGCCAGCAGTCCCCATGTGTTTCTCAAGAGACAGATAGTTTCCTCCTTAGCGAGTCAAGCAACTAAGGAACTGCTAACCACAAAGCGCTCACAGTGCTGTCTATAACACGGACATAGAAAAAAAAAACCACCACTTCATCGATCCAACAGCAATACGAGACAGAGAGTCTCCAACCAGCACGCATGGCTACTGTGGCTACCATAGTTGTGCTAGCTCTTAGATTAGAAACTAAGCTGTAGAAGAAAAATACATCTCAGGAGAACATTTAAGAGGTTCTTACAAAGCCTGTAGATAGTTTTTTGAAAAATTACACTTAACACAAAGATTGGCATTTTGTTGAGCCAGGCGGGGGCCTCTTACATTCTTCCTTATGTATGGGCGTACAAAAATGATTCAGCTTTCCAAAGGTACATTTTAGTCCTGAGATCATTGATTTCCAAAGGAACAAAGTATTTTTCAAGGTTCCTACATTATGTCAGAGACAGACTGGGGTGATATGTGTGCATGCACATAGCAGTGGGAGAGAGTGTGGATATATAACACAAGCTAAATATTAGGAAATTAATATTTTAACAGGGGTGTGTCTCAAATATTAAACCTCTTAAAACAAATATAGTCGATCGCGACATTAAAAGCATTATAGGTTGATTATTATAGGTGTCTTCTGGGTAACAGAAGTGGATGAGTAAAATGGAAAGAGAAGAGGGTGAGGTGGAGTCTTACCAGCATGAGTGCGCAAATGACCGGAGAGGGCATCGCGCCGCCGGCAGGCGTAGCTGCAGAAGGGGCATTTGAAGGGTTTTTCGCCTGTGTGCAGCTTGATGTGTCTCAGCAGGTTTCCCTTTTGGGTGAACGAGACGCCACACTGGTTGCACTGGAACGGCCTGTCACCTGATAGAGGCAGGCACAGGAAGTCAATACCACACTCATTGTGGAAGAAGTTTTTAGACCGTGCATAAGTGCTTTGTCTCTAAGTGAACTCATTTACTTTTTCTGTTTTTAGCAAGTGACAGCTGACTTTGTCTACCTGTGTGCAGGAACCACTAATCACTGGTAGTTGCTTTATATTTTAGAAATGAAACATCAGGTCTATGAAATTGTCCTCACATGACTCCGTAAACTACTTCTGGTAGATGATTACTAATGACAATCAAGAAACAAAACAGCTGTTCACTTCAATCTCTCATTCCAATAATGAATCATTTTCTCTATCTATAACAGTGTGGAAATAGGTACAGTAGTTGCACATGCCAGAATTCAGAAATTCAATGGACTACAGTAAACTAAAGTGAACTGCCCTGTGTTGAACTGAACTAAAATAAATCTAAATTAACTCTGCTGGGCTGTTTTAAATTAAACTGATATTACTCTAACTAAACTGAATTGAATCAAACTAAAAGTAGATATAACTGAACTTGCATCTTCTCCCCATGTTTGCTTAATTCCCAAGATGCGCACACGCACGTGCATCAAGTGAAGTGGGTATGCTGTGTCTATGTTAAGACATTTGTGGTACTAAGAACTAACAATTCTTACTGAAAATAGTGCCTGTGCTGTTTTACTTGGGTATATTTTCCACAGTAAATGCATTTTTTCCAGAGTAATGAATAGGAATGTGTGCATCTCTATCTCTCTTGTAGTGATGGTAAATGCTACATAATGTGCAATGATGCAGTTCAGCATACACTTCTAAAGTATTTTGATCTGCAGCCAGTTGGAAAAGAGAAATATGATCCTAATGCTGTGACAAACAGAGCAGGCATGGCGTCAGTTGGAACAGGTTGCGGGGGATTCCAAGGATATTTTTTCCCTGATAATAATTCCAAGTCAAAGCTATTGTCTTTTAACAACAAAAAAAACAAAACAAAACAAACAAAAAAACAAAAACAAACAGAAAGCACTCCACACCCACTGGACGAGGAAGACAAATTATCTCGAGCTCACTCTAAAGCTCGGGAAACGTACACACCGCCACAATTACTGTTACTGGAAAAAGAAAAACTCTGTGGATTGTTAATGCCCAAAGATGTTCGTGAAAAGACTGACACAATTGTACCAGATAGCTTCTTCGAAGCGTTACATGCTTTTAATAACATTTGGAAATATATATAATTCGGATTGGTACCATTTGGTTGTCGACTTCCTGCATCGGCTATCGCATTTGGTCCAGATAATCCATTCTGTGCATTGCTTGGGCTGCCAGTCATGGAGTCCTCCAATGCAATTCCTTCTTCCCCTGTTTGGCCTATTTCTTCAAGTGCTGGGCTTCTGTTGTCAACCTCCTCTGCTGTTTCTTCCTCTTGCTTAATTGTCACTTCTGTAAAACAAAAACAACAGCAATCCTGAGATGCACAGTTTTACAGTGTCAAGTTCAGACAGTGCAGGTTTTATGCGGGAGCCATAAAAGTACTTCTACCATAAAACATCTCTCTACAGCAACTGTGAACCATACAGCAACTACTGTATGTGGCCTAATTGGCCACGGGATGCATGACTTAGTCAAGCATGAACAGGTTACACTAAAATGGTCTGTGTTGGTTTGCAACGGATGGAGCTGAATGGTAAAGGCCTGAGATGAACTGTGTTGGTCTCATTAAATGGGCATGTGGAGAGGGCATCCTAGTAACTCAGCAACTCAACTCTTAGACAGCATTAGGATGGACTGACACATCGACGAGAGAGAGTGAGAGAAAGAGAAACAGGCTTGTCTGGTTCCTGGCTGTCCCTGGGGAGAAAGGGAGTGTCAGAGGCCCTGTAGCTTAGAACACCTGACAAGCAATGGGAGAGCAGCTGGAGGACAAGGGCAAAAAAATGGTATTATTGTGTGTATGTGTGGGTGTGGGTGCGTGGGTGGTTGTGGTGGGAAACTATTCACCATCTGCAGTTTCTACTTATCATTCACCAGCAATTAGTAATACTTGCGCACAAATATAACAATCCAGAAGACAGAAATACACATGCAGCAGACACAGCTACACCTAGTTCCATTCAAGCTGCAGTCTTGTCCCAATAATCACTTGTATTGTACATTCTGTGTGCAGTTAAGTCAACCAGAAAGTCAGTTTCAACCAAAACTGACTCAACCAAATTCTCAAGCCTGTTTCGGGCAATGAGCCAAAACATTGCTGGGAAAGGTAATTGACACGTGATTATTTTATTCTGTTTCAATAGCACAGATTTCAGTTTGGGATAAATGACGCAACGCTTGTGACTCTAACAGTGCCACAAAGCATCTTGATTTTGTCTTCTGAGGGAGAGGAAACAGTTCCTTTGTCTTGGAATTTACCCCATTTTCAGCCATTTGCACACAAATGCTATGTATACAATCAAATTTACCAACCTACAAAAGGCACTCTGTGATCAAGCAGAATGTAGTACATCATATTTACAGTTCCTTGTGCTTGACTCATTTAGTCTTTGTACATCTGTCATACACAGCAACGTTGCATGCTTCACATAGGAATTACGCTGTTTTTATAGTTTGAATTATGCTTCTTCATACAGCCCTCTGAGACAAACTTGTGATTCTGGGACATATAGTAAGACTTGATCCCCTAGAGTGGAATTGAAAATGGGAGCATCTTACACTAAAAATCAACTGGTTTTGTTAAAGAGTTACATGGATTTGACAGGGGTTTTCAGATGTAGTTGAAAAAAACATCTGGAGACTATCCAAGGAAAATCTATGGATCCTGAGGATGCTGTTTTAGGATTTACACACATAACACACAGAGCGAGCCTATGTGGTTGTGTCACTAAAGTCTCCCATCTGATCCATCAACTGTCCCCTCAGGCTTTGGAACTGCATCCACTTAACTCACAGGGGTGAGTAAAAGATTTTAGACATTTAGAAATGCAGGTAACAGTTCCTTTTTTGATAGACACAGAAATCTCCACAAAGCAACTGCATTATTTAAACCGATACTGTATGTTTCCAATGCCACAGTTTCTACAGAAGAAGCACTTATCCCGATACCCACATTGCGATCGAGCCTTGTCTTCGACAGCTGTATCCTGGCAACACGGAGCAGACCTGAACGTCCTTGCTGTTCAGCTGCTTGCATGTTTACATCTGTCTCTCCAGTGTGGCAGAGTGGAATGCATAGAGTGGTCAGATGAGCATACACTTGAAATGGTTGCTACGAAAAAAGCACCAAAAATCATCGAGATGCGGTATTGGTATATTTCCTCCCCTCTTCTGGATACAGTGTTTCCCATAATCCACAGAAAACCAGAGGGAAAGATAGCAGTTGATTGAGAAGTTGATTGAAAGCAACGCATCATTATGAAGAAGACATTCTGTCGCATTTACAACATAGATGGCCACCTAGCCCAGAGGGTGTAATACTACTCTTCTACCTTTTATTACCAGGCAGAGGGCACAATACCAAGACAACTGCTGCACAGTTTGTGTTGAAGCTTGCAAGTTCAAGAGCTTGAAATTTGACACATGCATCATGCTTATATTTAACAGATGATGTGATGCAGCCCTTCTCTTGTAACAAAACGTCAAATAGCAAATCGTGTTCGGCAACTTTAAGTATGACAACGACTCTTATCGGTGATGAGTATCCCCCTGTGAAATCAACCAGCCTGCCACCTTGTATCTCTAAACTTGTGGGAAACAAGCTTCCCTTTTTCTCACTCTGCCACCTCATCGCTCTTAGTTTCCCCCTTTTCTTTTTTACTTTGCTGTTTCACAGTGACATTGATAGAGATAATCTGATGTCAGTAGTCCGAAAGGAACCAAGTATCACTTCTGTATAAGTGCAACATAGTGCAACAAGTGAGATATGGTACACCAAGTTGCAATATGGCATTTGCGTACAAAAGCTCGTACTATGGAAATTACTGCTACTCAGTGTAATAAGTGTTCATCCTCAGTTATCTTTTTACATTTTGTATTTTGTAATTACGTTCTTTATTTGAGACAGGACTTTATTTCTAGTTTCTCTTTGTTCTTCGGTATTTGGACTGCATTTTTATAGTGTATATTCACACACACACACACACACACACACACTGATCGATGATGATTGGCCTACCCATCAGGAGCACCTGTTTTCTGATCTGCTCATATGCCAACATATGCCATGTTAATTTGCTGGTGCAACTAATCCAAACTCAACACATCCTCTATTTATTTATCATTGAAGGCTGTCCAGAGGTTCAGGGCAAATACATTAATCCTGCCTTCCTTGGAAGGCCTTTATTGTGAAAAATCCAATGATCAGAATTGATTTCATATGGATTTAGTGAGTTCGACCAGTATATTTGTTTAAAGGGGAAACTATGTGTGTGCATGCTGTAGTCGTTGTTGGCAGATTGCAGGAATGTGCATGTATTGATTGAGTACTCACCACTGGGGGAATTAGGACCCTGAGGAACTGTCTGTCCATTAGGTGTTGACATATCCGCCAACATTCTCGAGTTCTCCTTACCGGGAGAGAATTGGCCGTTACCTGGGAGACAAACAGAAGCAGAACAATGTTCATTGTGCTGTATAAGACAAAAACAAACTCAATACAATGTTGTTATGTGCAAAATGTGGATGTTATACTGTATATGCAAATATGAAATGATTAGGATTCATGAAACATTTTCAAAAAAAGAGGAAGAAGATGAAGAGAACAATAAAAGGTGGTCAAAATTCCACACGAGGATAACGAGGATGAGATTCCTGCAGACTGTGATGATACAGCTAGCTATGCAAACAGTTCACATGATAAACAGTACCGTTCTGTAAGTTCTTTCCTTCTATGATTATAAATGATCCCTCTCAGATCTCCATCTTAACCTAACCTGAATGGTCACCATACAGAATGCAGAAGGCAAGTAACTAAACTGTCTTACACCTATAGGATCCTAATGTCCACCAAATGTGGATCAGATTGCATCCTCTCAGCAGTCTGTATAGAATCCAGGCTATGGATAGCCCTGTGTCCACTCAGAGGGAGAGCAAACAAACCCCTTATCCCCTTACACCCTGGCCCCGTCAGGTTCACTAGAACAATACAGTGGCAACAGGCAAACACCCCTGCTGACCCAGGTGTCAGATCCCTCAGGAACCACAGTGAGCCATCATTCACCACCAGCACATTTAAAGGTTTTCCTCACTACTGACAACTGCAAAAATCTGAAAACTATCCATTACATTGACACCAGAGTGCCTCATGCTTTTAAAACCGACAGCCGGTGCTGAACATGTCTGCAATGATCTCTCATACATGAAACATGAATCTCTGTCAGATCTCCTCTTGCTGTGACAGCTCCTCTTAGTTTGACAACCTCTTCTATGGTATTGTGCCATTGTAGTGGTGGCCCCACTGAGTGGAGCATACTGGGAGACGCTGTCCATGACACAATCCCTGAGTCTGGGCTCGGGTTACACAGGTTGGGGTTGGAGGAAATCTCAGGTGACCAACGCTAGCTATCCCTTGGCAATGCTGTCCTGGAGACAGGAGTGGCCCAGATTTCTCATGAAGGATTTTCCATTACTGTAGCAGACACTGACAGCTGCCTAGCAGCAATGTGGCTACGTTGTCTCAAGAATAAACTAATAGTGTTTGGCTGTCTGAGTTCAAAGGCTAAAACAAGAACCCTGCATTAAAGATTGTATCATATTGTTATTGTTATTCAAAACCTATCAAATGAATGCTGAATTATGAATAATACTGTCAATATGGTGTCTTTTATAATAAATAATGAAACATTTAGTCAAATAAAGACCTTTGTCATCAAAGGGCAGTGGCAATCAAAGGAATTAGTCACACTTATATGTCAGTCTGATGCTTATGAAGGTCAAATCCACCCGCACAGCTAGTGAAGAGGATATATTTTTACACCTGTTCAAATGGGGACCTCAGACCTGTTTTGAAAAAAATGGCTAATACATTATGAACTTGAACTGGGTTAAAAATGTACTAATCCACACACATAGACTTGCACGGATTGAATTGAAGGTTTGCGTTGGTGTCCTGCATTTGCTGAGTCAATCATGTATGAACAGTAAGATCAGGACATCAAGCAGTCGAGACTTGCTGGGGGAAAGGTATTTTGAGTAATACAAATCGGGATAATTTAATGCGCTGGCAAATGGAAAGGAACAAATGTCTACACATGAAACATGTAGGTGTAAAAATCGATGACTTAATCAGTGACGCCCAAAAATGCATAGCTTCTAAAGCACGGCCATCCTCTCAGAAATCTATCAAGGGTCAGTGCAGTTTCTGGTTTTACAACCTATTCAAAAGGTAGAAAAAAGAATGCAATGACAATGAACCTAAATTAAACTAAGGTCATGCTCCATCTGCCTGCCTGTGACGGCAGGAATGAGTAAGAGGCACAGAAACTGGCTCAACAGAACCTGTCTAGCTGTGTGAGGAACTCATTAAGATTATTTTCCGGAGTGACGAGGCTCTCCATTCTGGCTTGCTGGATACACACTGTATGGGAGCTGGTTTTTCCTGTCAAACCTTGAACCTTTCTTAAGGCACAGATTCATATCACGCAGACGCGCACACACACCACTGACCCAGCAAACACAAAATATACAGACAGATAATTCATTCAGCGACTTTTAAAAAACTATAAAATATTGTGTGGGAAGTACTGGCGATACATTTAATTTGGGAATAAATGAATACAGATATACGTATATACCTTATTCCAGAAGTATTGCACAAGCACCTGCTGTTAATTTCCAAGCCACACAATGTACTGGTGCGTTCCGTTTGTGGTGGTCTGTATTTGTGAGTGTGGAGGTGACCCAGAGAGAAGGGAAACCTGGTACAGTCCACCTCTGCAGAGAAGTAATCCTCAGAGTGGATCTCAAGAAATAAATTAAAACAATAACGAGTTCATGGTTAACTTCAGCTAAGGAATACCTTAATAATGCAGCATCCATGGGGGGGGGGGGGGCTTTGATTAATGTTGCATTTAGAGCAAAAATCATACTTACTCTCACACACAAATCATCATGATGCAACACATACACCGCTATACACCCCTCCATCATACGCTCTCACTCACATAACTGTTTGAGCATTATTATTATTATTAGCTACGTGAGCTGGTTAAACAAAAATTGAAACTTTTTTCACGTACTCTCTTGGCTGCTGTCTTAGCTCCTTGCCTGCAAGTGTACTACGTATGTTTGGGCCAAAGATGGTTTGAAAGAAACACCACTCTTCACCACTCACCATCGTATGGACACTGAATAATGGAGTTTGTGAAATAAGCCAGTGTAGTACAAGAGTACTGTAAATGAGGCAATTTGAAGATATATGAAAACCTATTGTTTTTAAGATGGGAGACGGTGTTTCCCCGCAGATTACTGTGCAGGATGTCAGGTAAATGTCTAGAGGCTGATGGATCTCGCTGATTAACTGAAACCTGACTGAAATGCTGCTATTTTAAAATGTCACGGGGTTCAACATAACAGTAGATTGATGAAAATGTGTTGACTAAAACTAATAATTTTTCCATTTGCCTCACATTTTCTGTCGGTTACCACTGGCTTTGTACAAAACACAGGAAATGTTTGCACCTGGCCATACTATTTAATGCCATTCACTGCCATCTGACAAGAGCAAGACACTAAACATCAAACTAGAGTGGATTGTGTTTATCTCAGAAAAAAGTCTTATCGCATTAGCCAACTGTCAGACAAGTAATTAGCTGCTAGCAAGGTAGCAGTCGAGCATGAGTGACCAACAACCGGAAGATTATAAAGACAATACTGGAAAATCCAAGTTAACTATCAACTGTTTGATACTTTGTTGGCCACCAGTCCAAGAGAGAGAACGACAAACAGTTATCATCTTTAAAACAGAGAGGCATGTGTGCGAGTGAGATTGGAAATATCTAACTTCTCCAAGTGAGAAATGACACAAGCAAGAACATAAGTGCGTGTGAATTGCTGTCATGATGTGCGCATAAGACAGTGAGTATGTGAGAAAAAAACAACAGTGTGCAAGAGCGTTCTAGTATGTGAATGTGAAAGAGAGGGACCCTTCATGGGAGCGAATGACTGCATGTGTGGTAAATTAAACTCTGGTGTATGCGAGAGAGAAAATTAGTGTGTTCTGTGAAAAGAACCGTGTGTGTAAGTATGATATCCTATGAGCGCGAGAGCGACTGTGACAATGACAGCCCATGTGGTTAAGAATAAGAATGTGAGAAGAGTGTTTATATAAAAATGGAAGATTGGCTGATTAAACAGGAAGGCAGCTTAAATTCTCGATTCCTGATTATCGAACAGGCTTCTTGAAAACAAAGTTTCTACCTGCTCAGGGCACTGCTGTCAATGTTTGGGCTACGAGGAGCATTTAAGGACACCAGGTTTTGTCAGTGCAATAGCAAGGCTGCTCTGTGTTTTCCAGAAACGCTACGGTTATGTGTATGGCCAAAACAAAACTGTAAGCCGATCAGGGATTGAAACCACAAATATTGTTTTTCACGTACATTTATATACACTGTCAGGCTGTATGACTACTACTATTCTGAGTCACAGATACTTTTATCATTTCTTACATATAGACGATAATAGCATCTATGTTAGATTGAGAAATATAGTCATCTCCCACATAGCTCTTCTAATTCAAAAATATTCCGTGAAGGTCCACACACATTCATTTTCACCATGCTTCCCTTGTGCAAGTTTAGATTTATTTATTTTTTCTTGCAGTCCTTTATTATTTATCCCAAACAGCTATTGTAACAACTGTACAATCATTATCTGTAAGCTAGCTAGCAATGTAAAGTACAGAATGTGTGTGTGTGTGTGCAGCATGGCTGGTCTCGGGCCTACCAGGAACTCCAGGTCATTCTGTTAATGTCCTCCAGACCCATCTCTGTGTCTCATGAACTGGACTCAAACAGTGTTGCCTGATTTCATCGACACCAAGTCGCCCAATCCAACAACCCCAATCATCATAAAAGTAGCCCAATTGTTCATTTCCATTTCGAAGAGGAGCTTTGTGTCTGTCCGACATATATATAGCTAGGACGCAAACATAGGCCACCTGTATCTAACATTAAACATTTTACCTTAACATACATGATGAAAATGGTTGGGTTTGGCATGTGGTTCTGGGAAGGGGTATCGCCCCTCAGAAACTCCCTGATATGTTATATGGCTGAATATAAGATAGATGAAAGATGAAAAATAAAGTCTAAACTAGTGTCTTCTCTAGTGCATATTCAAGTAGGCGAACCTGAAACCTTAGTTACACTAATGAAATCTCCACCAAGTCTTTAGGATGATGTTAAAGATCAAGTTCATCACTTATATGAACAGGTGTAAGCTGCCACAGAGCTATGACTTTGTAAAGGAATCATAATATGAAAAGAAGTTTCACCATAGTTAAAATCAACTATTAGTTTTTAGTTACAGCACGTCGAGCCCATTGAACTCAGTGTTTATTGAACTCAGTGCTTTGTCAGTCTCAATCATAATAACTGGAGAAGAGATGGGGCCGATTCCCTGGACTTGCTGTCAGGGGAGACAATGAGTAGCCTGAATTATCTCGAGCTGCCAAAACATATTTTACTTGCCAAATCAAATGAATATTAGCCCAGTGAATGGAAAACTGCCCATTGAGGAAAACACTCCTCATAAAGGCTTGAATTAGCCGATACGCACCTTTGCCTTCACCTCGCTGCTGTAAAACTTCCTACATCATCTCCGTCCCCAAAAAACCAAGGACCACCTCAAAGCCATAACCGACCCAACTGACCATCAGCTCCCTCACCAAGACGGCACAGCAGAGGATGTACTTCTGCAGCTGAAGAAGTTCAACCCGCCAAAAGTCTATCCTCACACCCTCCATCACCTGAAAAGGTGGCTGCAATCTGCCATCCCTCCAGGAGAGACTATGGCCGACCCCTCCCACCCCGGACAGACACTCCCATCCGGCAAGAGGCTGCAGTCCATTAAGACCAAAACCTCAACAGTGTCTTCCAGACTGCAGCCGCCCAATGGACACTACACGTTACATTAACGTCAAGTCTCCAAATGTAACTCATTGATGTGCATTACATCAATGCAAATGATTGCTTTGTACACACAATAATTGCACACTTCATCCTCCATCCGTTTTAAACACTATTAATTTCTATTTCATATTTATGATTCTGGACTTCTGCAATGCTTGGTTTTCTCTTTTCTCTTACTGTTTTTTGTCACACACCAAGGTACCAAAGGCAAATTCCTTATATGTCAAAACCTACTTGGCGATAAACCTGATTGTGATTCTGACTCTAAAATGTCCTTCACATTCAGTTTGAACAAACGTTTACGTTCTCCGTCACATGTACATGATATACACGATTATTCTTTTGACACACACATATATATAAATATTTTTTTTTTTTCTGTCTTACATATAACGTCATGGGTGAGTCGAAAAAGAGCTTAGATGAAAGAGAGCCCACTGCTGTAGGACACTATGACGTATAAGAGAGTATATCTGTGTGTTCTATTTTGGTAAGTAGAAGAATATGTTTGCACGTAAGAGGGTATGGTTTAGGGTTTAGGGTTTAGTGGCAGAGTGTACTGGTGTATGTGCAGTTACGATGTTCGACCTAGATTTTCTCTCATAGTCAGCAGTGCCCTGCCAATGTATTGAGCATACAGTAAAATACATGGGACTAAAGAGGATGCAAACAGTTGCATTCCGCAAAGATGTGAGTTTTACGCAGTTTCATGTGAGCAGACTAGGGTTTGTTCCAAAACTATCATTTCAGAAGCGACCCACTGAAGGACAGGGAGAGATAGAGCCTCCATTTCGTCTTCCGCTGCCACACCTACCCCGACTGCCAAGTGTTCCTATAAGTACAAACCCCCAATGGAGACCTAAAATCCCCATTGATGTCATAAACAACATGCTACCTGCTTTTTTTTTTTTTACAACTGCATACCAAAGCAAAATACAAGGGGGGGCAGGGATGATATTCAAGAGACCTGCCCAAAAGGAAACCAGCAAAGGGCAATGGAGCACCACAAAGTGCATATCCAGTATCTGCTGCATTCAACAGGATGTTGCTAATGCATCATTTTCTCTACCTTTAAGGGGTGAACAGGAAAAAGGCTGCACTGGGGGAAAATCCCTTGAAATGTTTACAGTGTTGTGATTGCAAAAATATTGTGTTTTGTTTTGTTTCAGCATCGTTTCAAAAGGTTGGAAGAGATGTGAAAGTCAAAACAAGTTAATAATGTCAAAGACACAATCACATAATAACGCACAGACGCAATCGTCCATGTCACCATCACTGGTACAGCAACACGCAGACACGCATTCCGATACACTGCATGAACTCTGTCCTCGGGTGTAAAGTATGGGTCAGTGAGTGTCGGTGTGCGCCGCATGTAGCGTGTAAGCGATATGAGGACTTACTAGCACAGTAGCCACCGGGAGCCTCCATTTCAAGCGCTGCAGGGAGTGCTACTGTGAATAAAAAGCATTAATCAAAAATGTTGAATGCGTGCATTTCAAAAGCCGAATTGAAACACTGTGTCAGAATAAATAGCATGCAACAACGATGTGCATCTTCAGAATTAACCTTGAGCAAGTATTCATACAAACATCTTGAACCTGTAAAATATTAATTAGTTTAAAGTCATATTAACCCCCAATTTTGAGGCCCTTAAGCAGCTTTAGGTGCATGGATCCCAGTGCACAGAGGTAGACCACAGTAGAGACTCTAGTCTGCGCAGTTTCCTTATTAGAGAAGTCACGTATATTTAGCAAGCTGCCCTATGAACTATTTTAAATGTGTGATCAGCCGTGTTTTAGTTTCATGTTCTCTATGGAAACGTTGTTGTGTAAATAAAAGTTAATTTATACCAGACCCGGTGTCTTCATTGTCTGCATTTTACTTCCTGGAATTTCCACAATTACAGTTTGTATAATGACAACCAGCTATTATTGAGGCAGAAATGATGCAATCGATTATTTAAGCCACAGTCTTTCTATGCAAAACATGCAAAAGCAACGATATACAGTAGATATAGATGTACCCATTCACCAGAGTAATAGCTGTAGTGATTCAAAATGTAAAAAAAAAATAAAGGGATGGGGAGGGGACGTCATTAAATTCAAGTTAAATTTTAACTTTTCGTGCAAAACTGGTATTAAACTGACCAGGCAAGTGTCACAACAAACAACATTTGCTTCGCGAGGCATTCAGCTGCGCAAAGATACATTTTAACATGCACCTCGCTTTTACATTTCTAAGCATTTCTGGGCAGGTTTGATAACGCATGGTGTCTACAGGCTCCTTTGAGGAAGTTGTGAATAAGTTGCAAGTTACGTGTAAGTTGATTGTAATTTGTATGAACTAAACTTTGGGTCCATCTTTATCCCTCGACCCTTTGTTATCGGTGTGTCGATGATTCGCTGCAATCAACACATACAAAGGAAGTGTGCTGTGATTATTAGATTTTGGGATAGCTTGCATCAGAGAGAATTGTAACTGAGTTCATTAATATTCATTTTATACAGATCCTACAACACATTTCTACTATACCACAGCACAACTGCCGGTTTGCTTGATGAACACAAGGCTTTCATCAAAATAAAAATACATCTCAAAAGTGTCGTTGCAGAAACCTTTTGATGGTGTAAAACTTCTACCACTAAGGTGCAGCATGCCCCACATGCCGTGACTTTGAGTGACTTTGGATTTAACTATTTTCTAGTAGCAGTTCAGTGTATGAGTGTATGACAGCTATGACGGTAATCTGACTCATACCCAGCAGCAATTGGTCTGAAATCTTCATTTAGCCTCCTCTGTGGCTACATGGAGGAAAACTGACCACTTTCCAGTCACCAGAAAGCTGGAAAGCCATTTATTTCTTCATTGCAGGTTTCTTAACAGCTACAATTAAAAGTGAAACGCGAAAGCAAAAGAGGAAAGCACCATGTAATAAATGGAGGAGAAAAAAAAGTGGATGCATATATTTACCTTCAAGCGTCTCCCCAGTGCAAAATGTGTTGGTGATTTGAGCCTAAGTCAGAGGGAGGGAGGGAGGGAGGGAGGGTGGTGGTGGTGGTGGTGGTGGTGGTAAGCTGTCTCCACCTCCCTTTAGAGAGACACACAAAAAAAAGTCAAAATGACCTATTCTGACCAGTGATCTCTCACAAATGGACCAAAAAAAAGAAGAAGGAAAACACAAAAACGTGTTTCGGCCCAGCGTGTGTCAGAAACAGTCCAATGAAAAAGGGACATCTGAAGATTAGTCTAAGTTGAGTTCAGACAAGCAGACAAAGGCTGAGGAGGAGCGCATCTGCCGAGTCCTACAGCTGACTGACTGACTGTCCTACAGGTGACTGACTGACTGTCCTACAGGTGACTGACTGTCCCGCTTTAACACCGACCCGGTCCCACCGAGCTGCTCCGCACTCGCATGATTCAAACTTGCGACATTTCGGCAGCAAGTCACACAAACTGTTAGCCGCGCACTTACTTGTACTGTAGGAAACACCGAGGTGTGTGTGTGTGGGGGGGGGGGGGGGGACTGAACAAGTTGGTGAAGGAAAGAAAGAGAGGGATGGATCAAACTGGATCCACCGGTTCCTAAGGAATTACCCACAGCAGGCAGGGAGTAGCCGAGCTGTTTGCAACAGCCAGGGGACTGAAGTCCTTGTGTAGGGAACGTTGAGAAGCCGCGGAGGAGATAATGACTCGAGGTCGGAATA
>JAVQJV010014184.1:0-43398 GCA_036024995.1 Gadopsis bispinosus | reverse complement strand
TGTTAGTCCATAGTGAATGAATGAAGCATCAGTGATAGTGTCCCATTATATTATGCAGGCACAAGTTTACTTTGACCTTTTAAAGTTTAATGTTTCAATTCATCCACCGCTTGGAGTATATATAGGCCAAGTACTGTATGGAATAAGACATTTACATAATAGTAACTGTGACTGTTAATGGATGAAGTGAGTGCCGTTACATCTATGTGCACTCTTTTACGGTGGAGAAAATGAGTGTGATTGCATGCTTCTGGCTGGCCTGCTGCCCTTTTTGCATCATAATAGGCAAAGCAAAGCGCTCCATGCCAAATGTGCCATGGATAATGTTTTATCACACGCCCCAAATTACTGTCGCTTTTTTTCCAACTGTTTGTCATCGGTTCTTCTGAAGCCTGTGGAGGAAATTGCCTTCACTAGCTTTGATACTCCGGCTCATAAAACGCACACGTTTGGAAAATGCTTGGATGGCCAAACGCACACCCCAGGCCTAGTTTAAGAAATGTCTTCCGGACACCATTGATGTTGAACTCAATCAAATTGAACTGGAGACTATATTTAGCATTTTCTGTTGGACTTTGTCACGTTTGATCAAATCAACGGATGCTTTCTGTTGCTGTGGCAATAGTTTTCATTGTCTTTAGCTGACCTCAGTTAATGCAAGTAAAGTATGATGGTGCTATAATCATTAACTTCATGGACTCTATGGAGACCCACCTACACTGTTACTACTGTTGTACTACTGTCCAATATTACTCTTTAACCACAGTCTGAAAGCTGAGGATTATCAATAAGTGGACAGTAACTCAATGGTGCCCTGTTTGCATTTGGACCTAAAAGCCTTTCTGAACACACAATAAACTTTTAGAAACTCCTTTGGAGACACAATAAAGACAGCGCCTTCTGTTAAATGCAGTAAATGATATGCCAAGTTAGGGAGGTTACGGCAGACCAGCGATACGGTTGCTATGGCATTGAAATGCCCTTCAGCGGTGGCAGGACTTTGAGATCTAGTTAAGATGTACAGAGGACAATAATCATTAATATGTCACCTAGATGGGAATTTTATTACCTAATAACCTGCAGTACAGTGACCTGGGAGGTGAAATTGGGCAGGGACTGCTGCTGGATTCAGGAAAAACGTGCAGTAATTAATTATTAAAAACTCATTACAAAACTGGCAACAAGCCATGACATTCATATTCTAATGAAATTGTAGATTTTGAAAAGTTCCTTTAGAAACATGCAGCACATCCGCAACAAGCTAATCAGCCTGCACCTTTACATTGATGACCTTGATGGAAGGTCAAAGACCAGTTAGCATGTATAAAAGAACATACAGCCAAATTACAGAAGATTTAAATCATTATTATGACATTATCAAATCATTAGAGGGAGAGTTTTTTTTAACTACTCAATGCTTTGAGGTGAACGTGAGACCTGCATCTGCCTCCTCTTGAGCTGACCTTGTGAAGGACGGAGGTTAAAAGGCACTTTGTCTTTTCAAGGGTATTCATGGACACACGCAGAAGTGACAACAGCTTTGGATGAACTTAAAGCATGAGTGCCTCACTGACCTTGGGAAATGACCTCAGCCGGCTACAGATTCAACTTCAAAAAGGCTGACTCTAGTGGAACCTGGGCAACTGTTCTACACAGGATATTTCAAACCCACCTAAACGTCAACGCGTGCAACTTTACAACTCTGCACGTTTCTATGCATCCAGAGTAGCTGAGTGCAGCGGTGGCAGTTTAATACCTGCGTGATCATGGTTAGAGATCCCATGAACTTCACGCATATGCACGATCTGAGAGTCTGACAGGAAACAAGAAGCAGAATAATATATGTTTTTTGGCTGCGGTGAACGTGATTCATGTGTTTTGAGCAAACACAGTAAAGACAACAGCGGCTCTCACCCAACATTTCAGTGCTGAAAGCCAAGCCAGGCAAGCAGGACTTGGGAGTTAAGTACAGCTGTGAACTCCTTAATAACATGTGACACATGCAGCCGTGTAAGTAGCAATCTTTAAAAAATAGGAGGCAGACGACAGCATCTCATGTGACTAGCCGTGAGGTCAGAGAAAAGGTTTGTCTCAGCCGTGACTGTATCGCTGCTCTGACCAATGGTGGTGACTTACAGTGACCAAGAGGGTTAACACGGCCTGAATAAGGCTGTCATTAAGTATGAGGCGAGCGATGTGTATTGGAGGACATGGTTGTCAAATTCAGGTGATTGCATTTAACGCCTGTTCTTTTCAGTTGTAATTAAGGTGGAATTTAATTTCAAACACTTTTACAAAGTGATTTACAAAGTCACTTTTGTGTGTATTGCCTTGCAGTCATGCCATACTGAAATTGTCCCAATCAAGTACTTAAAATAATTACAGATTGGCTTGACTCCCGTCTGTGTACTCACCAGGTCAACTTCTTTCTTCAGTTCCTCCATGTCCTTCTCCCCTTTACCCTTCTTGCCTTTCTTCCCCCGGTTATCTGAGGTTGCCGCCAGTTTGTACTCATCTTTCCCTCTCTGGATTGAAGGAAGTGAGACAAAATGAGCAAGACTGAGCACATCGTGTGAAGGCTGCTCTGAATCTTCCTCTTCTGTTCCACGTGTCAAGAGCAGAAAGCAGCGGCAACGTTGCTGTAAAACTGTGAATTACTCTCATAATGAAATCTCTTATTTGAGGAGTACCAAAACTCCTAAGACTGACAAGAACAAACAACACGTATTGTACTCTCGCACAGCAGATTACGAAACTAAGGTACAAAGTACCTCAGGCATTCCACAACTGTCAAGCTTAACCAATAACTCAGCTCAAAACTGAAAAACATAACTGGCCTAATCTTAACCCGAATCTGAAGACTGGTAGAAACAAGGCCAAAACATGTGACAAAGTTCCAGTACTTACTCCCAGCCCCATGGTTGCAATGCAAGTCTTAGAACAGTCAATCCAATTGTCTTTTTAAATTGCACCTTTCCTACTCCACCTCTTTCGCTCGCTCACTCTCTCTCTCACACACACACTCTCTCTCTCTCTCTCAACCCTGCTGTGTCCTGTGTCTTCCACACTCCCCAGAGCAGAGAAGATAAGTTGCTTCATGTTAGCATGCCTTTATACTCACAAGTGGCTCACCTGCCCTGAGAGGAGGAGCTTGCGGGAAGAGGAGGGAGGAGGTGGAGAGGGGTGAAGTTGGACAGGTGAGGAGTGGTGTCGGGGAGGGACGAGGGGGGCATTGGTGGAGGAGGAGTGCGGGAGGAAGGGGAGGGGCTGATCTTGTTTTGTTCCCCTTCCCTCCCCTTCTATCACTCTTTAATCATTTTCTCTCTATCCTCAACCCACTCCTTCTTTTCCACTAAGCTTCATTTTGACCTTTACCTGCCACAGGTAGGTGGTTTGGACAACCAAATGCCTGAGCGAATTCCCATGTGCCCCGTCTCTGTGCGCTTAGTTTACAGTACAAACAGGGATGCAATAAAAAAAAAAAAAAAAGGCCAGACAGTGGAATAGTGAATGAGAGACAGATAAAGATAGAGGCAGAGCTGGAAAGGTGAAAGTCCAGTTCTCCAGGTGACTGATTGCCCAGAGCCAAACAATACATTTGAATAACAATGACCGAAAAGAGAAAAAGCCGAGCAGCTGATTAGAACTGACTGACTGACCTTTTTTTTTTTTTTCTTTCCAATGAGGGCTCGGGAGTAAGAGGTTGGATAAAACTGTTGCTCATAGCAAAGATAGCAAGTGGAATGCAAAGGGAGGAATCCACTGAGCCTTTAGCTTTCCCTCTCTGTCTGAGGTCACTGTGCCCTGGAAAAGAAAAACAACAACTAGCTTATTATAATTCATTCTGAAGTCCTTCCACCTCAGGAAAAGTCAAAAGACCAGGACTGTAATGTACTTCACAATGATAAATTATTGTGTTTAGCATAGATTTACAATGGTGCAACACAGAGTGAGCTCAAAAAGGTCCTTAGCCGACTGCCTGCTGTTCCCATAGAGTGGAACGCGGATTAATATATGCTAATCATTCTGAGAAAAACTAAAAAATCCCATTTGAGACCCTATTTGTGCCTCTAAGCGTTCAGATGGGACTTCGGTTTCCCATCCAAACTTGGGCAAAGATCAGCTGCAACTAAACCAGGACATGGATACAAATACTTCTTTAATTGGTTCCGCTGAAACGCTAACAGGAACCAAGAGGTTTGTGGCTACAATTATAAGCCCCACCTCACTGTTCATGTGGCCAGCAGTAATCTAAATCGATGCCATAAAGTTTAACTGAGAGGGTTTCAAATGAATGATTGAGCCACCCAGTGCCCCTGAAATACGCCGTGTCCTTGAACAGACAAAGTGATTTCTCAACTTGTCGTCATGCTGGTACGGAAAAGCTACATTGAAAAAAAAATCCGAGTTGTATTATTTGTGCAGGAGATGCACTGGATCAAAGCTCTCTGGCCCAGCTTCCTGAGTCTCACTTCAGTGACAATGTCATCACAGAACTATGGCGGCCACCTTAGGACACTCATGACCCTGAAGTCCAAGAAGTGCTCTTCCTGTTCACTGTAACTCGCAGGGGAGGAGGAGGAGGAGGAGGAGGAGGAGGGGTTGTCCTTGTTGGCTGCCTGGTTGGTGGGGGTTGCTGGATGTGTTTGTAGTAAACTTCCGACTGTTTATAGTCACTAGACTATGGGAGGAAAGGGACGTATTAGTACAAAGATGAGGGGAAGAGAGAGAAAGGAGGAGGAGAGAGGGGGCAGTGTAAAATAAAAGGGGAGGGCGCATATAGGAATTCTGAGAAAAGGGGAAGTGGTGATGAAAGAGAGGAGGGTCAATGAATAGGGCATAAGCGCGAGAGGCAGAGGGAGCGTATATGTCTTCTGGTATCGTTGAAAGCAGCTCATTTTGTAGCTGCTTTAGGTCCAGAGGACCTGCCATGGCACTGGAGCCTGCGGTGTACTGAATTCAATGCATTCCAGTTCTGGATGAAAGGATGAAATGGATCCAGCGGAAAGAGAGCAGTGATGTAAGAGAGATAGACAAAGGCAGAAATGTTGAGAATAACCTCAGGAATAGTTCCACAAAAATAAAATAATACCCATTTTTCCTCTTGCCCACAGTGCTGTATACCCACTCAGATAATGGCTATAGCTCACCACAGTACAATTGAACCCAATGGAAACTGGCTTGTGGTGCGGTTACTCATGGTAATCCACTGAAATTCATAACATGTGCTTCGCAGCACATCATGTCAACAGCTGCAGATGTCTGTGCATGTACTGTCAGTACTTGCCTCTTGAGCTGCACGGTGACCTATGACCACACCTTGTACTCTTTGACATTTGCACACACATTGAGCATTTCCATTTACACTTTCATTAGCAGAAGGTGTACTTGAGTATGTCTTTAAGCCTTTGGGAAATCGACCTCCCACGCAGCAGCGATGGCAGTCCTGCATCAATAAAACCAAAACAGCAAACCATGATTGAGCCTAAGTGGCTCCCTCAAGAGTTTTTATGCGCTTTGAGCTCCATAATTAATGCAGTATAGGTTCTTGTTTACCCCATGCAACGCTCTGTCATACATAAACAGCAGGAAGATGTAAAATATATCCTTTGGAATGTCACTGTAGTAGCAAGTAGAAGGAGTATGTTATTAGTGGAAACACATTAGTTGCATGTGACGTAGGATAACTACCATTTAATATCCATAATAGTACTAGATGTAATACCGGTAATGTATGTAGTATGAATAGATGAAAATGGCACAGTGGAAGATAAGTTTAAGGGTCAGCTCGATCAAATTTGAAAAAGACATGTCCTGAATTATCTCTGGTTGTACATTAGTCTTTCAAATCTCTTTCCATTCACCTCCATTCTAAATCGGGTTGGATATGTCAGACCCCAGCGACTAAAAATGAAACTATATGCATGGCTAAATACCGCTAGTGGTAAGCGAGATAGTATGTGTTTTGTAATTTGGGTAAACCAACCCTTTGTATACATTGTGTTTGTTCTGCTTTTGCTCTGCTGCTGAGACAGTTCCCCCGTAAACCTTTGCTTTATGGGCGTGTACACGAGTGTAGTACATTCAAAAGCTAAAATTCATACAACATAACAAGCATATATTGTATATAGTGTCCAATTTATATTGGTGACTGGTTAATTTCAAGAGATCTATAAAAGCATGATTGTTGCCTTGTTGGTGGATGTGTCATTTTGGAATAAATCTCTTCAGAAGCTCATTACTGCACACTACACTGTATGGCCAAATACTAGTGCAGTGACTTTCGACAATTAGGGTTTTGGAGTTACTTTTTATTGCCATTTCAGCGGTGCAGGGGACAGCAAATACGTACGTCGGTTCACATGGGGAGAAACTTTGCTGTGCTAAGTCATTCCTCCTCTTCCTCCTCCAGACGAGCCTGAACAAACAAAGATCTCTTGTCTGCAACAGCAGCCATCACACGATTTCAATTCCTAAACCTATGACTTGTTTCATAAATTAGCAGCGCACTCTTATTTATACCCTTTTGGATTTGATTCATACTCATACATACTCAATTCATTTCAACATTTTGATACGTTTGATACCGACTATGTTGCTGTGTTGATATCAGATAAGCTATGAACACAACACAGCAGTGAGAACCTGAATAACCACAGTCACAAGTCAAATTCTAACCCACCACATTATAAGAACAGTATGTTCCTCGGCCCACAATGTAACAAATCAGAATGTATCAAAAGAACCTTCCCTTTGTGCTCAAATGAGCTTTGTTTATTAGAAATCTTGATCAACTGAAGATATCTTTATTCCACTAATTATTTAGGCCTTTAATCAAATATCATTTCATAGTTAAATCCAGGTTTCCTATGATTATTTTGCATTTATCGCAATATTTTCATCAGTTTGAGTATCATTTTTGAATTGATACCTAGGGAGTTTATGTGCATTTCCCTTACGTGAGAACTACAGTATTACTCACTGCAAGTATCTTTAAATCACATTGAACAAGATGCCATCTCTCTTTTTTTCCCCCCTCTGTCGAGTGCACCGGCGGTGTCAAGCTTGCAGTCGGAGCAAAGTGCAGAGAGTCCTCAGACTATAGCAGAAGCTGAAAGCAGAATCTGTCCCATACCAGATACAGAAAGACGAGAAAATCTTTGACATGGAACTAATGAACTTAACGTTCCACCTCACGTCGGAGACTTGGGTGACATTATCTACTGGCTTTTCCATAGTGCAAGTCTAAAGACTACCTCAGGTTTTACTCCTGGTGCAGGATGGGACTGAAAACAATAAAACAGCAGACTTTGCCCAGTGCCATTCCTCTGAAAATAAAGCTTGAAAGCATTGGCTGGAGATACCTGCAATTCCCGTGGCAGCATCTGATGTTACTGCCAGACACTAGCTTAATGCTGGCAGTGCCGAATGCCATCGCCTATAAGTCTGTCTTTGTGTAAAAGCACATCAACAAAACCAGTAATAGTGCTTTCGGCTTGAGAGCCAAGAACCTTTCAGAGCACAACATGAAACCCGCTGAGCATCATGGTCAGTGACTTGGCCTAGAACATTTACCCCAATGGGGAACCCAAACTCACAAAAAGAGACTTCACACACCTGCTCCACATTCCCAACCCAGGTGAAAATACCGACCCAGGTCCAATCCTCACTAAAGGAAAGGGAGTGGAATCTCTCTATTGACTCTTAGTGCTCATTTCAGTGGTTTCAAATTTCAACGTTATTATCAATTCAGGTTTGTTTTGGGAGATGGCTTTAGAGTGGATGCCTTTCACCAGAACAGAATAAAGATATAAGGGCTTCAAACTTGCTACATAGCCCGGGCCGGCGTCTTCTCACTCATGTGCTACGGGGGATATCTGTGCCAAGGTCCAACGTCCTGCCATGGGAAAATATGTCAAGAACATCGAAAGCAACAACAGAAAGAGAACACAGTATACGCTCGCCCAGGCTGGTGAGCCTGATAAGGACAGCGAAGGTACAACATGTTTGCCTCCCTGGTCTTCCACCACCTCTCCTCCTACCCTTACTGAGCTGAGGTCAGATACGGGAATGGATGTAACGTAACCGAAACCACTATGCTGCTTTGTGTCATCCCTGTATGTTAGAAAAAAAAAATATTTTGACACGCATTTAAGTTTTAGTCCGAAAAATACACGTCAAAAAAAGCAAAACTTGTGGTAAATCAAACATAATATGCATAATGAGTGTTTATAACAAGGCTGCGCTCACTGTAAGAGGACACTGCCTTCAGAAATACTATTCAAACATCTGGGAAAAAAGGAGACCAGCCGCCACTGTAAAACGCGAGGAATTGTAACAATAAAATCACCACCATTAGGAGTCACACGGGAAGAGACATTGTCCCATAACCTCCCCACTCTACATTGTTCCCCTGGTTGATGTGATCAGAGACAATGAGCATTTTAACTATGAATATAGTGCCTAATTGGCTACTTTACGCCCAAACTCAGGGGTCACAGTATAACACATCTCAACCTCTACAGCCACCAGATGTCCTGCCCCTTTAAACTCTTCTTATATTAATTTGGCTATGCTAGCATCATTTATAGCAGCATGCCTCATATCTTCATTTAGCAGCTTTGCTTTTCCGCAACACATAACAATTAAACAACAATGACAATTCATTCCGCAATGAGCTAAAATCCACCATCGAAATTTCCCAGACTGCCCAGGGAAATTATAATCATTAACTGGCACGGAGAAAGGACACTTGGTTATTTGGTAGTCCAAAAATAAATGTATGTATGAATTATGGCCTTGTTTAAAAAGCACTAACAAAAGGCAAGATGACAAATTGCAGTCAAATGGATGGATAATAAACACACGCTAATTAAGACACGTGACAACCAGGTCAGACTATGCAGGAGAGACGAAGACGAGAGCGCTGCTATTTATAGGTCCAAACATTTGCCAGAAACCCCGTTCCTTCCAGGTCAACCTGTATTAAAGAGAGAGCAGGCAGGATTTATGAAGTCAGGCGCTTCCGTCAGAGTTAGTGAATTTCTCAAGGACCCAAATCAGCACCGGTGTCAGCAAGCGATATGACAGCTGATAGATCAAATTGCAATTAAACAGGGCTACGGCAACACACAACATTACAGCATCCCTGTCGTGACAGCGTTGCTCCCTGGTTTGGCTTAGATGCTTCACAAGATGCCAGATTGCATTCCTCGGCGGAGGGTTAATTGGATTTGGACTGGTGCCAGTTTCCACCCTCGTGTGATGATGACTGGGATGGAGTAATCTCCGAGAGATCTATGCATCACTCATTCAGACCACAAACACACACACACACAGACCCTGCACATTCCACTAATCTGGCTGAGGATTACGGCCGCAATTAGAGGAATGGGAAACATAGATGGATGGAGGACGAGAAAGAGAGACAGGCAGAGTGAGATATGTATTTTTCTATTATTATCTATTATTGTTAATGTCAGTGTTATTGCATTCCCCGGTTGTTAAGGCCAGTGTCAACGCTGCAGATGTATTTAAAATGTGACCTGGAGTCAGATTAAACAAGGAGTGGACTGTAAACTTCAAACACGCGTACTGTGATCATGGATCACATACACCTGTGAATGTCTTGGTCTTGGTTATGTCATGACATAAGCGGCACCAAAATAAAATGGAATTGTGTCGCCTCGTGTCAATATCCTTCACGACTTCATATTCATTAATGTCAGGTCTTATTTTTCATATTCATTTCTGTGCTCATCTTGATCTTGATGCTGAAGCTCGTGCATCCTGTGGCTGCCAATCAATTATAACGCTAAAATATTTCTCTCTCGGTCAGGTGACAGGCATGATAACCGTCGCAGAATGACTTTACTTGAAGAAATGCCAGAGCAGAAACGGAGCGAATGCTGAAAATACTGCATTAAACAATACAATATATCATAATATATCCTAAATACACATGACTTATGTTCTCAAATGCATCCATTATATAAATAAAAAAGCCAGGTGTCACGTTTGAAAGTTGCGCATGCAAGTTTGTAGTCCTACATTCTTCGTCATTATGCGGTGGAGACGTACAGTCACGTAGAGAATTCGTGAAGGAGAGAATGAGAGGATAAAGAAAGAAAAGAGCCGCTGTAGGCTCTGCCAGCCTTGCCACGCTAACAAAGAGCCACAGTCTTTGCTCACTCTGTCCCTCACACACAGGCACGCACTGCAAACTGCACTGTGTACACCCAAGCATAGACAAAGGCACACAGACACTGAAATGGCCCAGAAATGTTAAGCAGACACTGTGGATGTCAGACTCTCTACAGGTGGAGAGATCACGTTGAACGGACGATGCAGGCCCGGTTTGACCAAACTCAATCAAGTCCTTAAGGTGCCACAAACCATGGAAGAATATCAACAGCGTGCCAACAGATATGACGGCTGAAATGAGTGGAACTGAACTGGTTTGTCCCAGGTCTCAAGATTCCGCGGTGCCTGGCTTGTTTTGGTCGGACTGGGGTCAAAAGATCGAGAGGTGCGTGTGAGTGAACGTGTTGAAATGACCGCCAGACATTGCAAAACTTGTTAAGGGGTCGTGAACTCATTCTCCCGATGAGGCGAAGGCGTTGCTCTACTGTCTGCACTTGGAAGTCTTTTCTCCGGCTCCAAAACACTGTCATTATAGCACTACGCCTCAAAGCCGTGGTCACGTTTATGCCAGCCGTGTTGTGAAAAAGGTTTTGCCTGAAGCTGAAAGTGGCTATATTTATGGTACAATAAATAGAGCCAAACATAACGTAAGTTTGTTTCAGTAAGTTTAAAACGGTGTTAATTTGTGTCGAAGCATGTTGTGAAATACAACATCGTTTACCGATGAGTCACTTAATCCCCTCACCGGTCACGCAGCGCGCCTGTCATTTCAGTCCGAGCTGTGGTGCACGGTGGCAGTGTGCATTGAGGGAGGCTTTTGGGGCAAAAGCCCATCCGGTGACCGTCATACAAACAAAGCTGTTTTTCACTTCCCTCACAGACAGCAGCGACAGGGCCCTCTGCTCACTAACTGGGGCAAAGGTCATTGAATCAGTGGTAACCTTTCAGACTAGTAGGGAAAAAAATGCCATGGGGCGGGGCGGGGCGGGGCGGGGCGGGGCGGGGGGGGGGGGTAGATACATGTATAGAAAAGGGGGAGATTGAGAGAGAAAGTGACATTAGAACAAACACTAAAATACAGCTTTTCTCTTTTATTTCCTCCTAATCAGCTTATTCAACACGGTCTGACAGCATCATATATATATATATTCCTGTTCCAGCTCGTCATCGCAGCTATATGATGTTTACACTGAGTGAAATATTCAAACCCAAGACTGGTTCTTTATGGCTGCACCTTCCCACCACAGGGACATCTTTAACATGTCGCCCGGATCATTTTATCCCCAAAACTCAGCCCGACACGTTTGGTATCTTTGGAAACTTTGGGATGTTTGTGGGTTTGTTGTATTGGGGAGCAGAAACAGAATGAGTTGTAGGAAGAAAGAGGAAGAGAAGACATTTATGTGAGTGAGGAAAAAGGGGTTTAAATCTTTCCAAAAAGAAGTATTTTTTCCCGCTGCTGGCGTCTCGTTTGCCCTCACTAGTATTGCCATAGACTGAAGCCTGCTCGTCTTTTCATCCATCTCCACATCTGACGTAACAAGTTGAGAGAAGCGAGTCAGGCGATGGACAAGTGGAAGTTGGAGAGGGAGGAGCTGAACAGACAGAGGAGGAGGAGGAGGAGGAGGAGTGTCCTCACATGACGGTAGTGGCATGTCTGCTTGTCCTTGGAAGGACACCTGCATCCCACAACAAATGGCTTCTTTGTCTTTCTATCTGTCTGCATCTCCCTCACTTTCCTTCCATCTCGCTCTCTCGCTCTCCTTCACATGCCCTTATCTCTCTCGCCCCCCTTTCTTACCCAGCACTCTAGTCTTTTGTCTTTTCACTTTAGCAAACTTTTTCTGCGGTTCAAAAGCTTCCACTTCTCTCTCTCTGCGTGTGTGTGTCAGCTTAAGTGCAGCACAGAGATGAGTGACTTGAGCAATAAAGAGCACCTTATTTCCTGAAAACACACACACAAAGATGGCACACACACCCACAACCCCGAGGTTCCCGCTTTTCGCTCTACTGTTGCTCTTGCCCAAGAGCAGTTCATTCACACACACACACACACACACACCTGATACCCCCACCCACATTCCCTCTTCATTATCATGCTGACACACACACACACACACAGAATTCCTTTGCTGACGCCTCCCCTCTGCGATGACTCTCCCCTGGGGCCCTCACAACCTCCCCTCATGGAAAACTACCAGTGCGCACACACACACACACACACACACACACACACACACACACAGCGAGGTCTGTGTTAACACTGGACAGCAGAATATTGGGAATAAAAGAGAGGATATTAATCAAATCTAATCAAAACTAACTAAAAATCCCCAAATCTTCCACCCACACACTCGCGACACCACCAATATTCGCATTCCCAGCAGCCCTGGGAGGCTGACTGACAGCTAGACACACACTGGCCCTCTGTCTCTCTCTCTCCACCATACATGCTGCAGATGGTGAGAGAGAGAGCGAGCGTAGCCGATCCCATCCAAAGCAGCAACACCACCTCCCACTGGACTAATCCTCCAGTGACTCCACTATGGCAGGCAGGTGCTTTGCCATGTCAATTACCCGTTTCCATTTTCCATCTCAGTAATTTTCACACCCTGCAGTTTAATGTCAAAAGTTCAAAAACAACTAAGTACAACCTCAGTATGCTTGTGGTTTCCTGAGAAGCAGTCTGTTATGATCAAAGGAGTAATTAGAGTATAATCTTTGTGGCCACGTGACGGCGGCTAGTATCCAACAAAAAAAACCTTTTTACTGAAACCTAGATGATTTTTTTTGTGCTGCTCAGACAGGCCTTTGCAACAAGAGGATTAATGCTAACGAACGCCAGCGCAAACACGGAATGATATCTGGCATGCAGGGTGTGAAAAGCAATGAGCATGTTTCTCATACTGAGCTCGTTTTCCCACAAAAAAGGCCATATCCTTATCAACATCGGGTTAGATTTTAGGAGCAGATTTTCCTAAAACTGTCAGCGAGACAAGCAGAGCACAGGAAAAGAGCGCGGGTGCAAGTGCAGAGCAGAACGGTGAGCTGTCGTTCGTTTCCACTAAAAGTGACGTTTAGCCACGAGGCACTCTCGTATGTGGCTGCACAGGTATTTCCACACTGCACTACTACAGAACAACTGCACAACCTGAAGTGCCGCCTGAGCCGGATACAGTATATCCAGTTCAACAAATCATTTCACGCACTAGATTGCCAGTGGAAAGACATGTCTCGGGGAGATGATTCCATTTGTGAACACTTTCATGAAGTGGCATGATGATAATGCAGTAACACTGATTTGCTTTAAAGACGCAGATTTTCAGAGAATCGCGACGCTGCTTTCAAAATAGCTAAAACATTTGTTTCCGAGGGTGAATATGTGTTATTAACATGGACATTCCTCCACAGGGTCGCCAGAGACATAAAAATCCACCCCATTGCTTAATCACGTGTTGACACTATACTACTATACTACTATACTACTATATTGTTTTATACTATAGCGTAACATCTAGATGTCTTGGCATGCGGGGCTTTGAGCTCTACAGGTAGAATTCATTGTGCAAAATACATACATCCCATTGTCTCACCCTGCCATCTCCTTCAGCATCAAATCATGCAGCAACATGTACGATGAGTAAGAAACACATGTCTGTACCTTTCTGCATTAACACACGCTCCAAATGTATTTATATTGAAATGGCTTTTCCACCTCTGTCGCATGTCTCCCCATAAATTCAACAAAGGTATAATCCGCAACATTTTGTATAGCACCCTTAATCCAAGTATTTAAGATTATGAAACAAATGCATGCGAGTAAATAAGAGATGAAAAGTTAATAAAATAGATACAGAATATTGACTTAATGGAACATCCAGACATGAACAAACATCCGGTGTACAGTACGTCTATTCTTGGAAAAATAAAAACAGGAAATGATGCGTTGTTTATATTATAGCAGCAGCAGCAGCACAAAATTATTTTTTTGTTTTGGTTTCTGCTTATTTATTTATTAATTTAATAGTTAGAGGGTCACTTTCTGATTCTGAATTTGAGGTTTTTGGTTCAGTTAGCATGAGCAGAACAAAGCATGAGCATAAATGGGGAAGACCTTTTTCACGTGCCCCTGAGTAATAAAACACCAATGCATTTTGTTATTTTAATATGGTTTGTCTGAGCTGTGGGTTACAATCTTTGTCTGGACAGTTTGCAGATGACGTTCTGCTAAAGTGCGTCAAGATTCATGACACCAGATGCTGACTACAATTTTTGTACAATACGGTTCCAAACTGAGCGATGGCCCTATTTTTGAAAACAGATTCGTGAAACAGTATTTCAAATAAATAAGGAATGGATGTGACTTATACTATTCTGTCGTAAAGGTGAAGTTCAAGGTAAAATATATTGGTCGAGGACGAAGTTATGTGGTACCTTTTACGTACAGGCCTGTTGGCGTCTACACAGTCTGTAGGATTTACAGAGATTCCTCTTTCCACCAAGAACTGCACGTCTCCAGCGAGGACAGGCTTCACGGAAAAGACATCGCAGCACTGAAACACGCTGTTTGACTGACAGTTGGTCTCTGTGTGCGGGGGGGGGGGGGAGTAAGTAACACAGTGGAGACATTTGAAAAGAAAGTGAAATTGTTTGTTGTCGCAAGGTTTTAGTATACTTTATAACGGAGGAAATATGCTGCATCATAGTGTATACTCTCTCCGCAGCTTACACAGAGATTAGTGACAGTACACACACACACACACACGTGCACAGATGTCCTCATGTCCCCGACACACAACTCATCTGATGATCAGCAGTCAGACTGGCCCACACAATGCAGTACAGTATTATTAGAAAATGACACACACACACACACACACACACTGCATTCCCAGAGTCTGATCTCTCATGCAGGGACATTTTGACATAGCCAAGCGTTGCCTAGCTACAAGGTCTCACGCACAAAGTACAAGTGTAGAGGTGTACTGTCTGCAGTGCTGGCATGGTGGCATGTGCGTGTTTGCGTGTGAGATAAAAGGAGTAATTATGACTTGGTAAAGGCGGCAGCATACACGGCGTGTTGGTGTGTGCAGCTGCATCTGTGTGTAGCGCTATCCGAGTTTGAGCTGGGCCCCACCCCTCCTCGCAGTCCTCGCAGGAAAGAACATCTGATGCTTCTTGTTCTTAAAATCAACTCGCAACGCAGCCAAATGAAAGCGGTGGAAGGTGCTGACTGACCCCGCTGTGATTTTAGCGAGTTAGACTACAATTACCTCTGGGTCGCTCCGTCCCCCGAACATTATCTGCTTACTGTCAACTTCTGATGGCAACGTGGAGGACAAACAGTTTCTGCAGGATTTTAAATGAAAACGCCCGCAGAACTTTAGGTGAAGTCACATAGTTGGAAGAGTTGGAAGTGACCTTTCGCTAAGCCCCAGCCTCTCTCTTAGTTACTATTGCTATGTTTGAAAATCTTAGTCAGTTTTGAAACAATGGGTCCTTGATTTCAGACAGATGTAGATTTAAGAAGACATCTTATTTCTAGCTGGCAACTGTAACGTTCGCTCCTAGAGTTGGTTAAAAACACGACCCCTGGTTGACTTTTTAATGGTTCCAGCTGACGTCTTCTTAAATGATAATCTTGGAAAAGACTCGTAAATATCCACTTGATGGCTACATACGCAGTAACTGAAAGACTGCGTCTAAAGCTTCATGCCTCAAGCAAACAGTCAGCATCCTCACCAGCTGACGGTCCATGTGGACGACGCTGAATGGAGAAACAGCAACAGTTGCTGGAGTGCAAACTTCCCAAAGTCCAACAAAGAGCAGGACAGAGCTGCTGACGTTAGCCTTTAAACTGTGACGGCATCCCGGACCGGCTTCCACGCAGTGGCGAAATACTACACGCTGGATGTGCTAGTCGCTAACAGGTTTTCTTTTTTTACGTAACCTATAACATCTAACAGGCGTGCCGTGGCTAGTGAGGGTTGCTAAGCTGTGATTGGACAATCACTGCAGTAAAACTGTAAATATGATGAATATTTTGCAAGCCAGATGATTCAAACCCACCTTCTCAATACCAGTGAAACTAATCTGGATGGTTTTTTTTGGGGGGAATGTGGGAAAAGTAATTTTAATTGAATTCTAGGCTGGAAAAGATGTTCCTCCTTTCCCTGATATCTGGTAAAAGAGTGCAAAAAGGAGAGGATTTGTGCAGAAGGGGCCCTCGGGGGCTTGTCTTAACAAGGAAGGCGCAGATGGATTCCTCAAATACACACACACACACACACTAAGCAATGGGGCCTCTAGGGGCCAATATAACGCTGGATGCAAAGTAAAATATTTCCAGATCCCCTCTGAGCTTCTGCTGTGGAAAAAAACAACCTGAATTTAGAATTAGACTCCACTTATAGTCCTGTTGCATCATCTCACTGGCCACACACACACACACACACACACACACACACACAGGAACATGGATTTGAATCAGGACACACACACAAAAGGAGCATGGATGTCTCTCTGGGGCCCGAGGGACCAATCTTAGCCTCTTAATGACGACAGAACCGGAAAGATGGATTTACTGGGATGAGAGAGGGCAGCCCTGATGGACGTTTCCACTACCAACACACACACACACACACACACACACACAGAAAGACACACACACACACGGCCAGCATAAATTGGATGCTTGTTAAAAAATAAAAATAAACAACAGTCTTACTGAAGCACAGAAAGTCCTGATCTTCTCACATTTTCCTTTTCACGCTCCACTATTCTAATATCATGCCATCAACACACACACACACACACACACACACACACACTTGAAACCAATCTTGAGTGTCAAGAGAGCGAGAGGAGAGTCTTTGGTGACACTCTTACAGAAAGGGTGGAATGCAGAAATAAAAGCAGACACACACACACACCGCTCGCCATCTTAACCCCATTACTTGGTTGCCATGACAACAATCCACACCCCATCTACTGAGATAACCATTCCAAGCAGCAGCACACGCAGTGACACACATATACAGACGATATAGCGTGCGTGCGCGCCGTTCATGCCAGAGAAGAAGGCGGTCGGGCTGACAGTGTGAAAAAGTGTGAGCAGGGTCGTGGTGTGCGCCTGTGCAGGATTAAGGGCGTCCATATGACGACGAGATTAGTGAAGCCGAGCAACGAAAAAAAAATCACCATCTGCCCTCGCTCTCTGTTCAACTTTCCATTCACCACTTTTCTGTTCTATTGATCTGTCCATCTACATCCATCTATGTCTGTCATTAACACATTGCACTGTACATTAAATAAAACGAATTCCATCATCCATTCACGGCCTATGAGACGGTCTGAACACCTTCGCCTCCCTTCGTGCTCCAGCGGTGTGGATTACGTTTTCATCTGGATAGCGAGGCGCCGTTTTGTGGAATTCAAACTTACACGTATAATGTAATTCTGTTTATCTTGCATCACGTTTTTGGGCGAAATCTTTGCAAAAGCTTTCAGCATCCTACCGCTCCTCTATACGCTCTAGTTTACTTTAAATGAGTCTCAGTATATGTAGGTGAAAGCAAAGATGTTTGTATATATGTATATATATGTGTATATGTCTTTGTGCATATATCATATCCTTCATCTATCCTTCGTCTGCTCCACATTCACAAACTACACTTTCTGCGTAAACTCCCAGTTTCACCATCTGCAGTGGAAATATGTTTGAGGAACTGGATTGAAGTGGGACACATTTTTTATGGTTTTCCTTGAACTAAAATGTGCCACGTGTCCCAACGCTGTATATGTATACTCTGATGCATTCATTAAAATCTCTTTTCACCAACCTTGAATATCGGAAAAACATGAATGTACTTGATTACAGTCGGTTGCAGAAAAGCCTGTAATCTCAGTCTGATCATGGCAGGATTTGCAGGACGCTTTGGCATTTTGAGGTTGGACCTTTTTACGGGGTAACTTCAGGGAAACAACCACATTTACAGCTGACTCTTAATGAGGAATAAACATTTATGATGTGTCACAGTAGCAGTGAAATATGATAAAAAAACAAACGTCTTGTGACATTCTGTATTGATGTTTCCCCCCCCTCCCTGCTGTCTCTCCGGCTCTCGTCCCATCTGTTTGTCTGCCTGTCACTTTTTTTTATTACACGCGCTTGTGAATGAAGCCATGACACACACATACACACACGTCCTATACGCACACGCAGATATGGAGACAGCAGCAGCACAGCATGGCGTATGGTGTGGGCAGCTGACATTTTTTGCAGCAAGCAACCTGCCTGTCCGAATTGGACGCACTCACGCGAACACACACCAACACACATGCTCATACGTGGAAAACCTGTCAGTGAACGTGGGATTTGTCTTTAGGCCGGTTTTCTCGATCAAGCACACGTGTGTGCGGAATTCACATTGCATAACACTTCATTCCCTGCTCTGACTTTCTGCCATTTAGTTATCCATGTGTGCAATGAATCACCAAGCAGCCACGGTTTAATATAGCATGCACGCGCGGCCTGTTATGCAACAATCGAATCATTGTGTAATTAATAGCTGCCGCTGCGTCCTGTGTGCACAGAATGCTTCATCAACCTGGGAGCCAAAGAGATGACGGCTGGTAAACGGGCAGAAAATAGAATAGTGATGACGGCTGATATATCACCGCATGATAAACACTGTCACAATTAAACCCAGCATGTTTAATAAAATACGCATGCAACGGAGATTAGAGTTGGTTTGTAGAATTCTAATTTGGAAACTGCACAAACATCATAATCACAATTTATATATCTTTCTGACAGCTTCAGCCAGCATTTTAAAGACACATTGGCTAATTCATATCGCATCCATCAGCATTCTTCTTAAAAAAAGAGGAAAAAACTGCATCTGAAGTTTGTCCTCAAGATGCGATGTTCGTTGTCTACAGGAAATAAAATGGGATTATGTTTAGATTAGATTAATTAATTAGAACAAAATCACATTAGATAATGTTATTAAAAACAGCAAGTAAAATGGGAATTGAAATTCTTTATCTGAAGAGAACAAATTCAGGGTTTGTACAACTTTTAAAGAGTAAGATTCAAGCACTTTTAAAACACTTTCAAGGTACCTAAACCAAGAATTTCCATCATCATCACATCTAAATTGTTACTATGGATGCCAGGCGACAACAAACAAATATGACAAAGGGATGGTTTCGTTTGAAATTGATTGTGACTGGGCGGATGATGAAACAGCAGATTATGTTTTTCAAGGAGCATATTCGAATTCAAGCATTCCTGACCTTGAAAACACAAGGGTTAAAATTAAGCGTTTGCCCAATGTTGTACAAACCCTGTATAATGCAATGAACCTACAGTTTGCCCATTTGTGTTGGCCATTGGATTGTATGCATAAGGGATTTGCAATGAACTGTAATCCATATTGGCATTGTGTCAAATAACATACTAACATACTCACAATGGCAATGCTTACATGCTGATGTCTAGCAGGGAGACTGTTCACCATGTTCACCATCTTACTTTAGCAGAGGTATTCATATACATATCAACCTCGCGATTGCACTAGAGGAACAGTCAGGGGGTTGCCAGAGTCTTCGCCAACCATCCAATTGTTCTTAGCACAACTAACAACAGCGTGTGTCACCAAGGTTTTGCAGTCAACAACAAGCAGCAAAGAGCGCAGCATGAATGTAATCCCATACACTTTATCTTTATTGTTAAAAAGAAGGACTTTGTGCCTGGCATTATTTAATCTGCCTCTGCTGGTAATGTGGGCTTAAGATATTTAACGGAAAGTTCAATCAGGATGAGTACTCCGTTCATTACTCCCTCGCAGCCACGCCTCTTTGCTTGCGGTCCATTCATAATTTCAAATCCAAAAGGAAACAACTTGCTTACATCAAAAGAAATCTGTTCCATGTTAATTAAAGACAAAAGAAATATGAATACTCCCTGCGTTTGACCACTTTGTACGAGAACAACGAATGTAAGATGCATTGGTAACAGCTCTTTTAGAGTTGCAGTGAGACCGAGTCTAAAGGATAAGACGTTCTGGCACATGTTACTATACAGTATATAATGCTTACGTATATGCTGCGTGTGTCTCTAGTCCCTACGTGGACAGAATTTACAGTGCAGAAAGACTGAAATGTTCAAATTGTCAGCATCAGGATGCTTTTCTGCCAGACTACCATTGCACAATTGCTAATTTGAGACAGACTGTGCATGTGTGCGTGTGCGTGTGTCTGCACGTGACAGGTGTAAAGGTAACCATGGCAATCAGACAAGCAGGAGTGGCCAAAGATGTTTTTAGAAACAATCGAATGAGGGAAGAAAATTATTATCAGCTCTCATCTGTCCGGCCTCTCTGTCTCTCTCACACACACACACTGGAAACACTGACATGGCAGTTGACACTTCCTTTCTCTCTGCTTTTTTTTTTTTTTGCTGAACGGACACTGACAGATAGATTGCATCAGTGTAACACCTCCTCAGTGAGTGTGTGTGCGTGTTTTCCTTCGAGCGTTGCTAAGAGCAGTAATAATGACAATGTGCCATGTGTAGTTAGACACTGTGTGTGTGTGTGTGTGTGCGTGTGTGCGCGCACCATCGCCCAGAGGAAGCCAGAGTTTCACGCTATCATTAACTCCTCGTCGACCCTGCAAGTTGCTGAGAAGTGTGTCAACTTTGTCCGTAGTGAAACAGCGAGGAGAGAAGGTCAAAATCAAAAGACTGGACGAGAACATGTGTTGATTGTGTGAGTATGTGTAATGTATAAAAATTGTCCTCCGGTATAATTAGATTCCGCAAAATAAGACACAGCTAATGACCATCTACTGTATAGTATTCAGCTGCAGCTGGGTCCGGATAATCACACATCTACTACATTGCAGCCAAATGGTTACAGCTGTAGATTTTCCCTTTGCTTTTATTTAAGTGTGTATTTATTAGCGTCTAGTAGTTTCCTCTTAAGCATAGCTGCAGTTCAAATCAATGATCTAACCATCAGCCCGCACAAAAGGTTAATTCAGAAAGAATCTTACCACAACAGTTCATTGCGGACTATATTCATTATTATTCTTACACTGTATAAATGCTTTTGTTGATTTTGTGCTCACTTAAATGTCTGTCAGCAAGGATATTCAGTGAATAATGCAGCAGAAATTATGGTAACAAATCTTTATGGGTTTCAAAAACAAGACACGGTTGTTGTAGAAAGACGTGATGCGATTATTTTTACTTGGGGGGGAAAAGAGGGAAAATGGCAACAAGTGAATCTGTGAGGTCTAAGTGTGAAGCAGTTTCTTAGTGGTTAGAAAGGAAAGTAAGTGCGTAGGGTTCATGTGGAGGACACGTTTGCTAGCGCACGCACACACACATATACACACAAAATGGTTGCCAGGGTAACAGTAGCTCTAGCATCAGGACATGAGTCTTAAATAACTCTCATCTATATCGGTCTGTCTGACGCTCTCGTCTGTCTATCCTTCCTGATCTGAGCATCTTTATCCATCCAAACGAGCCAAGTTTCGTCTCTGCGGTGAAGCTTTTTCCCACCTCGTAGGAATCAGAGATCACTTCCACACTAATGCATAATCAATTAAAGACGGGAGGTATTTAGAATTTTATACAGGCCGTACAGCATTTTTAAAGGGCCTGCTGAGGATGGAGGCCAAAACACTGGGAAAAAGGTACAATGAGAGTGGACATAGACTAAGTGATGGAACGAAACCCCCAATAAAGAGAGAACCAATTGTGATGCGTTTTCTTAAACAGGCCAAACTGGAAAATGAAGACTCATTCTGCATATAACAGGCATGTTTGCTAGAAGGCACAGAGCCGCAGTCACATGTCTCCCTGCCTTCCCCTCAGTTATTATCTCTCTCTCACACACACACCTACACCTACACACACACACACACTAGATAACCTGCAACTAATTAGAGACATCAGTTAATTAAGGCCAACTAACCACATGGGATTCACAATGAGCAGTTGTGTTTGATCGTGTGTGTGTGATTGACACCGAGCCGTGCTGCCTAGGGGCACACAAACTGCTATATTTAGACACACATTGTACAGCTAACCCTTTTAAAGTACCGGTAGTACAAGTTCTTGTTTTGAAAAGGGGAAAGCGTGAGGACAAAGCGAGAACAGGAGCCGAAAGCACGAGACAAGAAGTGGGACCGTGAAAGAGCGAGGGGAGACGGGTCAGCTGAGTTGCCAGCGGCGACCCGGTGATGCCCTCCTCTCCTCACGTCTGTCAGTCCCGATGTAGCGTACATACAAGGCTAAACAAAGCACAAGGTATGGAAAGTAGAACGGTATCGCTAAAAGTTCAGGCTCAGCTGTTGTAAAATGTAATACATTTTACAGCTTATTTGAGCAGCTGCAGCATAGAAAATGATGCACTGCAAACTTGGAACTTGAAAGATCACAGAACAGAACTCATCTGCCCTCTGTCAGCTGTGTGTGTGTGTGTTTTCTCACCGGGGAGCCCTGCATTTCACGTTGCTCCACATCTGCTTCTGATCATGAAAAGCAATGCGATATTTATCCGATGCAACGCCTGACTCTCATCATTAAAACAAACACAATAAAGGCCCGTCCCCTGATCGGAGTGTATCGGTTATACGAAGCAGAACACAAAATACAGGCCTGAGTTTACACACAATACATGACTTTAGAGAGCTTTGGAGTGAGATCTTAACCCCCATGCATCAAGTAATCAAGAGCAACTTTTGAATAAACGTAAACAGGAGAATAAGGAATCTTACTGATGCACACGGAGGTAAATACAAACCATAGAGATCCATCCAAACCCTGGGATTGGAACACTTTGAATGATACACAGGCTGGCAGTTTGAGATGGGAATATGAGAAGTGCTGGCTAGAGGTAGAGATTAGAGGGGCTGTCCTGTAACCTGAAGGTCACATGTTTGATCGCCGCGACACTGTCACGTTTGTCCTGTCAAAGCAGAGAGGAGTCCAAGGTCAGACAGTAAAAGCTGCTCTGGCTAAAGGAGAAAGCTGTCATTATTCCATCTTCTTACTGTCTCATAGTCAGCCTAACTAGCCTACCCCTTCTGCCCATTCATTCCTGAAGATGTAAATGTTTAAAAATGTGTCACACCTATATAGTTTCATTAAAAATAACACAGAAAAATGATAAGAAATCGTTAGGAAGTTCAGAGATCATTGACCTCGTCACCTGCTATTTCCAAGGTCTAGAATGAGCCAGTGTGAACAAGGAGTCGTCCAAGCGCGAAGAAATTTCCAACGACAACCGGAAAACTCCTGCTGACGAAGATCACGCGATATGACCAAAAGACTCAGAACAACTACTAAATGGACCTTGAGGTGAAAACAGGAGTCAGTGCATTTGTTGGGGATATTTAATCAGGGCCCTGTTTTTGTTGCCTGACATGCAAATCGTTCAAATCTGATTTCTACATTTGTAGATCATGTAATACGCATTTGTAAATCTTACCGAGACTAGTTTGACTCCATACATAGACCCCCTGTCTCCACAGCTAGAAAATGTCTCCCGCAGGACAACCGAACAAGGATCCTACATTTCTAATCAATAATGTTTTTTACAAAAAAAGCAGTTTCAGTGCCACAGACTGCACTACAACTAAACGTGGGACAAATGTTGTCTGAGCTAAAATTATTCTCGAGAAAAAAAAAAAATCTTATTATAATAATAATAATAACTTCTGCTTGAATACATGCACTCCTCTCTCTGCCTCGCACACACACACACACACACACACACACACACACACACAGATGTTGTTTGTATTAAAAAGAAAAAGAAAAAAAATCCCTCCTCCTGTCTTTCCCAGAATCCCTTGTTGTTTCTCCCAGCATGCTTGCAGGTTGCAGGGAGAAAGGGAAGGGGCTATAATGTCAGAGGTCACCTGACACAAACTGTTTGATCTTGCTTTCCCCCTCTCTGCACGTCTCTCTCCATCATCGTTCTCCTCGGTATACATCCACGCTTCTATGTCAGAGCAGCGACCGAGTTCAAGATGGAGGGATGGCGTACTCAAGCGTGTACGTGCGCTTTAATGAGCTTCTTCTAGTCTCTGGGGGTCATAACGTTTTCATCCCGGAACCACAGATTTCCAATAAAAAAGGGAGGCAATTTTGCAGCCAACAGTGGAATCTGCACACAAAGCAGTGCTTTTATGCAGCTGAAGATCGCCATTCATCTGCCTTCCCTTCACTTAAATTGAATTATGATTCTTCTTAAAAGGGTCACAACAAGTCCTTTATTGGCAAAATTACTATACTTTTTTTTTATGACTGCATTGTCTGTCTCTTAGATCATTTTGTTAGTTCGATTTAGCTCATGACTCTTCCTGGAAAATGGTCACGCAGGAGTCCTTAGCGTCAACAATAATCTAAATGTGGATTTCGGTTCTTTAAAATGTTTTCAACACGACATAATGCTAAATAAATGCTTCACTGGTCGCAGATGAAAAGTCTCCTGCCAGCCTCATTTAGGGAGGTCAGTAAACCTGTGGAGTTGACCTTGATTTCGTCTTGACTTGGGTCCAATGATTTGTCCTCTTAAAATAAACCTCTAGCTCCATCTAATGGACAATATTGTGTCGTTTGGGGGGGGGGGGGGGACTGATGGCTTGTAATCCACTTTCATGCACTAAAAGGTTTTAACTACATTAGCATGACTTGATATTCATTCCTCTACTAACAAAGATTCATATCATGTGGAGTCATTTCTTGGTTTGGTTTACTTCACTAATACAGTTTGTATTAGTGGGAAGCATTGAAACAGGACAACTACAGTTCTTACATGAATGCGATGGCATATTTACCTGGACAGGCTATTCGGGATTTAAAGATCATGCCTTCCATTTTCAGCCTGAACTCCACCAGGCCGCTTCTTCAAGCTTGGACCCTCAGCAATTCACCATCACTAGATGCAAACATCCAGCTCAAGGACATTGCATGCAAAGAAAGTGAACTGTGGCTCTCTTCCAGTAGTCGTTTCCCAGCTGAAATGAACAATTTCACAAGAGGGTGGAGCCACAGTTTCCAAAAACGTGATTTCAAACCAGCTTTTTTGAACAGAACATCCTTGATCTGAGACACACATTGGGCTGCCTGCTTATACTAAGCCACTCTGAGACAGTCAGCTAGAAACCTGGATGCCTTTAAAGCCACACATCGTAACTTTGCATCAGTATGTAAACAATTACAAAGCCAGGAGTCTGTGTGGTGTTAGCGTGAAGCAGAATAATCAGGTTCAGATCCAGGGATGTTCTTTCTGTGGTTAGATCATCGGACTGAGGATTCGTTTTGGGTGTTCAGTGCTGTTTATTTGTCTCTAGATGATGAAAATAGCTTGAATATGCACATTCTCTGTTGTAAAAAATAGAGCAAACACCTTTAAAGCGTCATGGTTTGGCCATTAGAGGAGCGAAGGGTGAAGGGGAGCTCGTTTAAACTGAAAAATGGTTTCCTTGAATTCAAACAGTGTTGATTGACATTCTGTTAAGAAGCCTGCAGTCTCCATCAATGTTTTGATACTGAAACCTAATCTCAGGACAAAGAGCAGCACTGCGCTTTTGATTCCCGGTGCGGTCATTGTACCTAACAGCTGCACGGATGACTGCATGGATTAGAATGTCAGAGGTACCAGCAGCCTTAAATGGAGCCACTAGTGCGGTGGGAGTCCTCCAAATGACTCGGCTATTCATTTAGCAAATTGTTTACTGACACACGCTTGTAAGCGGAAGTTATGTGTTTCTTTTAACTTTAAAATGGGTCATCTGTTAATGTCTCCTGATTATAGTCCTGTTGTAAAGGACGTTTTAGAGTACATCTGTGTTTGAGATGGTGTGCCATTAAGTCAGCAACCGTCGCAAAGCGATCGAAGCTATGCGACCTGCACTGAAGGTCAAATATCTATGACGACAGTTTGCAGCGTGCATCAGTGGCTCTGGCTGTCCGAAACACTCCACTTAAGGAGATAACGTAGAGAGCAATCGTCTGAGAATGCAGGTGGCAAGTGTCGACGTCGGATTCAAATCTGTCATGGTGGGAGGCCATTGCTAACTGTTGAACATTTTTAAAGACTTAGGCTTAGTGTCCGTCTATCTGTGATATCTAGTCTAACTGTGATATCTCATATGCTTTGGCACGACCAGGAGAGCTGATCAATTTTGGTCACGTGTTCGGGCATCTAAATCCGGCGCCACTCCAATTAGCATGAAACACACTATACACATCCAGCTGTTATGCAGCAATTGGGCAAATTTGACGAGGTCTAATTAAAGTCCAGAAGGTGAGTACATACATTTTAGATACAACTCATTCAGTTGTCATGTTTACTGTACAAACTGGTCAAATTAGACCCCATATTTAAGAAAAGTCTAAATGATTAAAATCCCGGTGCCTGCCTGATTTTGATTGACCTTGGCTTGCTGATGAATTTCATGGAGCCCCCAAGGAGTCCTGTGTCATCCATGGTATCTCCATTTACAACCAATTTAAGTTGTACAGCTACTTGACCAGACCGGCACTATTAAAGTAAGTGAATTAAAGGAAGCAGCAAGAGCCATTTATCCTTTGTGTTTGAAGAGGTGATGAGAGATTAAAACTGATTCCTAACACCCTGATAGTGAGAATTTCACAGAGGCAGACACGTGCACATGCTGTTTTGATGTGTGATACCATCTCTGCTCAGTTTGTCATCTAGATGTATCCTGATGTCGTTGATTACGTTTACTGGGGCTGTCTTGTGCTATGGTTAGTCCGAAAACCAGATTGAAACATTTCCAACTTATTGTTAGTTAATAATTGTTCGAGTGTAGACCAATTTTTCTAAGCGTTTACTTAAAAATGGAAGATTGGTGTTTAGTTGTTTGGTATCGAGGGATCAAGGCTACTTTAAAAAAAAAAGAGAGCCTTCACATATGCCGTCTTGAATGCTGTGAGGAATAGGCCTCGCTGCACAAACTGATTAAAAATTGTAAACAGAGTAAAGGTAAAAAGGAACTAGTTTATTGCCAGAGTTCTCATTTATATAGAAAAACGCGTTGAACAGGTGGGGGGGGAATGGACCCAGGTGCATGCCAGATAAACTGAAATCAATATAAGTCCAACCTCAGGCTAGGCCCTACCTTGAAACAAAAGAACAAACAAAAGGACTAACTGGCTTATCTACTGAAACAGGTTACGCACCAAAACGGTACAAAGGCGGCACCGCCCACTTTCCTAACAACAAGGTGCTACGTGCGATGTGCAGGGCACCCCAACTTACCTGGTCCTCTAACCTCCCACCACATACCTTTTTGTTCAACAGCTCAATCACAGTCTCTCCCAAAGAACGCAAAAGCTCAGCCAGGTCAGGACATTAAAGTGTTTGAAGCTGTCCAGCAGTGCATCACACTTTGTGCTGGATGTTTCTTCAGTTGCGATGACACTGCGTAGCTGACAGTTTCCAAGTTGAGACTAACAACTCCCAACTCAAGTCCAAGTGCTAATCTTTGTGTGTCACATTTGCAAATCATTTTTGATCTCATGAAAGCAGTTAAAGCATTTGGGGGATTTTAGCATCCAAACGGTCCAGCTGACCGTCTCCATCAGAAGGTTTTTGCTTAGCATTCGCGTAACTAGTAATCACATTATCTTGTATGTTGATTTTTGAAAAGTTGTTAACCCTAGGCTTGTTAGTTGCTAATATTTCTAAGCAAACGGTAACGGTTTATTTCCTGGTCATTGTTTAGATCACTGCGCCATGTAAATCCTCTTCTAATACGGATGACACTCTAATTTGACCCTATTTATGGGACAGCATGACTCAAGGAGCTCTGGCAGGTGGGGCGTCCTCTCTCTTCTGAGGTTTATCTCAAGATATCTGTTGAGCTGAGTGATCCGTTGCAGAGCTCGGCCTCCCCTCTATCTTTAGTGAGCCACGGTCTGTGAATGGAGGGCCTAACTTTATCTGGCCCACTGTCATTGAAGCTGCTGTTATTTTTAGGGGGTGGCTTGCAGTGGCAGCAGCTGCGAAAGCATTTAATGCCCCCGCATCACCCATACCAACTCTGCCTCTCTCACTCTTTAGCTGTTGGACAATGACAGTATCCGAGCTGACGTATAAACCAAGCACTCGGCTGAAAGACTGTGAGCATTTTCCTCTCTGCCACCTGCAACCTAACGCCAAACCGAGGGGAAACCTGTGATTGTGGGCCTTCGAGTTTGAATGGAAGATTCGACCGTCAGTGACCAGGAGGCGTGTGCCCGATGTGAGCCAGAATCCACAAACAACCCAAACCAGAGAGGCAAGGAGCAAGAACTGAGGAGTCTCACATCTTCATGACTGTTCTACAGAGCAATGCAACAGGAATACCTGCCCTTTCCAGGAAACCATTATTTCAGGAAGGGCCCAAAGTTCATGCGAATCAACGAATGCCAGCTTGAAGGTTTTGAGGACATCACTTATAAGAAAACATCATAACAGTGACTGAATGCTTTACAGAGAGTGACTCACAGGAGCGGTAAGTTTATCCTTTGACTGTTCTTTAAGGGATACAATTAAAGGGTGAGTTTTCTGGTCAACTTTACAAGCTACACTATGTTCATTTCCTGTCTAACTGTATGTGTCTCTTGACACTGCTTCTTGACAGTCAGGCCTCCTTAAGTAAAGCAATTTCTATCCATGGCCTGGCAAAATGCTCAATGGAGTAGCTGAGTCTTTAGAAATAACTGACATGCTACCCAAAGAGCTATTTCCAAGCCAAGACAGGAGAGCATGACCCCATCATCCATGCTGTTCAGAGGATGTGCATCAGATGGGAGCGTGTGTGCGTCATACAGCAGGGATAGTTGCAGTTCTTAATATCAAAAAGAGACACGCTGACAACATGAGGGAAACAAATGTTTTCTACTGGCTGCTACAAGGTCAAATGCAGTAAGTCTTTATCAAGAAATAGGGATTCAGCTTTAAAAAAAAAAAAGTGTGACTTAAGACCTCAAACGTGCAGACGACATAACAACAATGCAACAATCCAACAGGGAGGCTGCAGCTGATATACATGCTCCATACACACACACACACATACACTAAAAAGGTAAATTTTGTTTCAGTTAGTGACTGCAGGTGTGTCACCGCACAGTTTGTGTGCTATGTGACACATGGTCGCTGGTGTCTTTTTTTGGACAGACTACTTTATAAATACACTCTTCAATGAGCTACAGCACCAGCTGTGAGACAACCGAGAGTGGTTTTTACGTTTGCTCAAAACCTACTTTATTATAGATGTGTTTAACACCTTAACAGCTCTACCTCGGTTAAGCCTTTTGTAGTATATTAAACATTTCAATGCCCTCCTCTCTGCATGTGTACCCTTTTAAGGCATTCCAGATTTTCACTCAGAAACATGTCATATTTGACATGCAATCATCTGGTTCGAGTCAGGTTTATGTAGAAATGTAAAGAGGACGATGTCAAAGCAAGAAATCTCCACTCCAACAAATATAATGTTTGATCCTTTCTTTCCATTGAAGTTGATCACCTAATGAAATTACATTTTCTTTATCTTACAGCTCCTTCACCAAAGACAAGAGGCTCTAATCCAGGCAATCCCACAGCAAAAGAAATTGCTTCATTCAAACTGGTGAGAGGGTGACATCACCATGGATATTTTTGGAGGTGCTCCTCGTGTTTTGGGCTACCCACGCCCTGTGGTGGCACTGTGTGGCACAGATGCCACGCTGAGGTGCCAAATTGATGGGGACCCCCGTCCTGATGTGATCTGGGAGCGTAAGAATGTCCAGATCAAGTCTGAGGGACATTACAAGCTATCTGAGGAGGGAAAGACTTACCTGCTGATCATCACTGGAGTGACCCTGCAGGATGCTGGCCAGTATATTTGCAAGGCCAAAAATAGCATAGGTGAAACTTATGCAGCAGCCTCCCTCAAAGTGGAAGAGGCCCAGCCACAGGCAGGACAAAGGCAATTAGGGGTCAATGGCATGAAGCAACCAATGAAAGAACATGGAGACTTTGAAGGGCACCTGAATGGCCACTGCACAGTGCAAAATGGTGAACACAGGAAAGAACATGGAGAGGGGCTGAATGAAGAGAACAAGTGGAACAGCAAGTTTAGTGAAAAACGAGAAGAAGCTGATTTAACATCTGACGAGAAACCGCGATTCCTCATCAAGCCCCTCTCTCTGCGCGTGGATCGGGGGGAAGACGCCGCCTTCTCCTGCAAAATCTGGGGCACTCCTCTGCCTGAGGTAACATGGGAGAAAGACGGGAAGAAGCTGAATGACATCTTCGAGAGTACACACTTCAGTGTGAACAATCAAGATGGAGGCTGGTTCCAGCTCAAGATCTACAGGACGCGCATGCCAGACAAAGGCGTCTACACCTGCAAGGCCGTCAACTGCCATGGTGAGGCCTTGGCTGGTGCGGTTCTTCTTGTCGAGCCCGTACCGGAGCGGGTGGAGAGTAAAATGTCCTCAAATGGTCACACTAACAGCCAGTGGTCGCCAAAAAACAGGGGCGGGAGGCTCAGTTTGTCCAGAGTTACAGAGGAGCTACCTGTAAGCGCTTCCAAAGCCAAGAAGTTTGCAGTGGCAGAGGGGAAACACGCAAAGTTTCGCTGCTTGGTGACAGGGAAGCCCAAGCCAGAGATAATTTGGAAGAAAGATGGGATTCCCGTAGAGCCCGGCAGGCGTCATCTGATATTTGAGGACAGAGAGGGTTACTACACACTGAAGGTTCTGTACTGTAAAGTGCAGGATACGGGACTGTATGTGTGCGCAGCATCAAATGCTCTTGGGAACACCCTCAGCGCCGTTCACCTGTCCGTCAAAGGTAGGAGACGCCTCCCTGCAGTTCTAACAGATTTATAAATGTGACGACATATTTAAAATGGTATACATCATCGTTCAAAATGCCAGTGGATCGAGAGATGGATGAAAAACCAATGCATATACTACAATCAACAATACAAAGTAATTATGAGGCTACTGAAGTGAATCATCTTAAATGCATAAACTTACAAATATAGATGGTGAAAATAACACAATGCATTTCTAAAGATTCCGTCCCATTTTTATCCTCGTCATTGCAAGTAAATATTTTAAGGAAACATGTACAGTAATGGTCCAAATGCATGACTCACTATGTCACTGATGTATCCAACCACAGTTAAAACATTAGGCCAGACCTAAGCTGCACTTGTATTGGCTAATGGGTCAAAATGCGTGGCATCACCTTTTAAAGTGGCTAATTATTTTGTCCTTATCCCTTCATAATAGGCAGATAATTCTCAGGGTTACATACCTTTTCACACGCACAGTCCTGCCACAGCTGCCTCTATCATACAAGTCCATTTAGTCTTGGGGTCAACATGCCAGTCCTTAATAACAAAAACAAAAAACCCAGATATTATGGAGTGGCATTACAGCAACCGAGTGCCAAGGTTTTCAGTGGTGACATGAGAGATTCAAGTGCAACTGAACGAATTTGCACTGAAATAAAAGAAATGTGCAAACGGCTATAACTTTTATTACTTCAGAATTAATTCAGGTGTGAGGGTGATGTTTCGGAAAGAGAGTTTCAGCTTTTACAGTTACGATAATAATCCCCATAAATCTTTGTGCACGTGTGTGAACATATATATTTAAGCCATCACTGACAACTGTAAGTGTACTCATGTTATTACTATTAGTATGACCAAATTGACTACTCCTCCACTAAAACATCTGCACTTACACACCCATTCACCTTGTTCTTCAGGCCCAGCTGTGCGGTTCAGGCGTCTATTAAAAGATGTAGAGGTGAGGGAGAGGGATATGGCTGTGCTGGAGTGCGAGGTACCCGATGAGTCGATCCCATCTGCCTGGTACCTGGAGGACCAGCGGCTGACGCCCAGCAGTAAATACGGCATGGAGCAGAAGGGACCCAAACGCAGACTGACCATCCATGATGTTGGGACAGACGACGATGGAGTGTATCTCTGCGAGATGCCAGATGGAGCAAAGAGCATTGCAGAGCTATCAGTTAAAGGTGTGTTGCACTGAATGTGGGCATGCAGTATTTTAGATTTGTGAAACATAAGGTAATTCGTCATGTGCAATAAGACAAGGTAACAGATTAGTTGCTACCTTTTTAAAGCTCCAGCAGTCAAGATTTTAATGTAAACCATCTTTGGGTTCGCAAAAGAGAAAAAGATTCCTGGAATAAAATCATTTGTCTAATTACAGGTACTATTGTTCGTAAACTTCCCCGGAAGCTGGAGGTCCTGGAGGGCGAGAACGCTGTGTTCTGCGTGGAGGTGGAGACCGACGACATGGAGATCCACTGGTTCAAAGACGGTCTGAAGCTACATGAGACTCACCAGACGATCCTGAAGTCTTTTGGCAAAACTCACATTCTGGTCTTTGTCAATGTGGCCTATCAGGACTCGGGGGTAGTGACCTTTGTCACAGGAAGATCCAAGACCTCATCACGTCTCAAGGTCAAAGGTACATTTAGGGAGCACTAACGCACATGTACATTTTGACAAACTTAACTCAAATATCAGCTGCCTTTTAGACCCCTTTGTGACATTTTGTAGATTAACTTTCAGTGCAAAGGTCTGTGGTCAAATCTTAATTACACTAGTCATCATTCTGGTGCAACAGACAGACAGACTGGTAAACTATCGGACTGTCAGTCACGAAGACTGTATGAGTGTTTGGGTTTCTGATTCATGAATTTTGGATTAAATTCCAATTTTGTAAAATACCTGGATTCACGTAGCTCAGGATCTAACAAATGTTTCATCAAATCTTATACCACCGCTGTGCTCTAATATTAGCAAAAAGAAATACAGACAACATTCAGGTAGCCAAAATAACAGATGTGTAACTCATAGCATCTGGCAAAAAAAAAACAAAAAAACAAAAAAGGGTTTTAGTTGTTTGAATATTAAATAATTAAATAATTATTAAAAAATAATTATATTCTTTGTGCTTTCCCTCTTTTAGCCACAAGACACTGTCCTCCTATCTGCCCTGTGGGCATCAAAATGGACATGGACCGACCCAACAGCGCCCTGCTCACCTGGGCTCCTGCCCCCAACAGCCAGACCTCCACCCGATCCATCTTTGTTGTTGAGAGACAGGAAGTGGGCTCCCAAGAGTGGCAGAAGTGTTTCACCTCAGAGAACGCCACCTCAGCTGAGGTTGCCAGCGACAGTGTGCCGTGCGAGGGCGACTACCGGTTCCGGGTCTGTTGCATCAACAAGTATGGGCGAAGCGGCCATGTGGAGTTTCCCAAAGCAGTCCATCTGGGTGAGGAATTTACTGTTACTTGTGTTATTCTATGTATTTCACTGTAACATTGCCAAATTGATCTTTCACTTCCTCCAAACAGTAAATAGAACCTGGTGAATATATCAATATAGGCATATATTGGCTTATGTTATTTTTTCTCTTTCAAATATAAGTATTGATATCGGCCTCAAAAATCCAGTGTTAGACATGCTCCAACAGTATATTAGTGGCTAAAGGTATACAGAATGTTTTGTCATGTTTTGTTTTGTTTTGTTAACTTGTAATTGTACTTTTTCCGTTTTCCTTAGTTCCTGGGCCCAAGATTCACAATTGCCTCAAAGGCTGCGAGGTTGTGGAAGGAAAAGAAGCTCACTTCTCCATCGAACTGTCTGCCACAATGGTTGGAACCTGGTTCCTGAATAGCGCTCAGCTGCAGCATGGAGGACGATATTCAATACAACAGTCCCAAAAACAGCACTCACTGGTCATCCGTGAAACTCACACTGCAGAAGATGCAGCAGAGGTCACGTTCATAGCCAACGGAGTCCGGGATTCAGCTGTGCTCAGGGTTAAACGTAGGTGTAAAAATCAGTTATTTCTGTATAATTTGGTATGTGATGGATGCATTTCTTTGTTTAAGCTTTTGTGTTGATTTCTTTGCAGCTGCGGTGGTAAAATTCAGTCCTCTCTCAGACGCAGACAGCAATAAGAGGGTGGACATTGGTGACGCCATTGTGCTCTACTGTGAAGTCTCCCACTCCGTCGCAAACGTATCCTGGTTCAAAGACGGCAAGGAGCTCCAGGTGAACGACGGCCTCAACATCCAATCAGATGGGAACATGAGAAGGATTGTGATTCAGTCAGCTGATGCGTCTCACGCCGGAGTTTACAGATGTGAAACCTCAGGAGATGTCATCAAATTCAATGTGGACGTTGCAGGTAAAAGGTTTCGGATAAGGTTTTGGATTTATTTAAGAACAGAACCTCGCTGTTCGTTCACATGCTGTACCTATATAAAAAGAACATGTAATTCAATTTAGTAAATTAATTTAGTCGATCAACAGAAAAGTAGTGACTTAATTATGAAAACAATTGTTTTATGAAGAAAAATACCACACATTTGCTATTTCCAAATTTTAAACTTTTTAAATTTTGACTTCATTATAAATTTAATAAGCAATATGAAATTGTGACCTTCAGCTCTGGGATCTTGTAATGAGAGTCCTTGCAAATTTTTGACATTTTCTAGACTAAACAATTAATAGATTAATTGGCAATTAAGTGATACAGCAAACCAAAACCTTGTTTGGTTGTTCAAAGCAACAGTTAGTTACAGCAACAAGTTAATGTTTGATCTTATGGCTTAACCAAATTTTAATTTCAAGTTCATCCTCTTGTACCTTGTGTTCCAGCCACTGACATCGATCCCTCCACCCTCCTGTTCTTTCAGGTCGTCCTGTGGAGTTCAGTCCGGTTCCGGAGGAGGAGCTCCATAAGAGCAGCATGGAGCTGGATCCCGTGGTGCTGCTCTGCCACGTCTCCACAGATGACGCCGAAGTCATGTGGTAAGACGATGAGAAGGCTTGAAATGATAAATTACATGAAAAGGATATTTTGCTTATTTGAATGATTATGTATTGAATCAAACTTTGTGTTCTCGTAAGATTCTCATGAAATATGAACATGAAAATCCTATAAAGACAGAGAAATTCGAATTAATTGTGTTGTTGTACTGCTTGTGTACAGTACAGCTTTGAGCTTTGTTTTCTATGTAGTTTTTTATTTGAGACCCTGTGTTTTAGTTGTCTGTGTTTCTGTTATTCGGTGCATCTCAGGTATAAGGATGGCTATGAGATCCAGCCCAGTGACAACCTCACTCTGCAGACAGAGGGAACCATGAGGAGGCTAATCATCCGCTCTGCAGAAACCTCAGATGCTGGCAGCTACACCTGCCAGGCAGGAAACAATAGGATGGAGTTCACGGTCAATGTCAGAGGTACAGCGACCGTTCGAGTGATTTGCTGGTGAAGTGCAGTACTTAATTCTCAAATCATAAAAATTAAAGAGACATGCACATTAGCTACTTTAGAAACATGATTTTAAATCTCTCTACTTCCTCTAACTACAAACGCAGAGCCCCCTGTGATGATTGTGGAACCACAGGAAGACATTGTGATGGAGAGCTATACCTCAGAGGAGATCCACCTGCAGTGCGAGTTGTCTCGTTCCAGTGGGAAGGTGCGATGGTTCAAGGACGGCCAGGTGGTGGAGGAAAGGGACAATGTCCAGCTGACATCTGAGGGTCCTTACAGGAGGCTGATTATCCTCTGTGGCTCTGTGGAGGATGGCGGAGAGTATGTCTGTGAAACTGATGGAGACTCTGTCTTTTTCCAGCTTATTGTCAAAGGTAAGGTAGACATTTCCCTCGGTACTCACTCTGATTATAGTGTACACCTAATATAATTGTGTGGAATCTCCAAAGTATTTAAAAGGTTACATTTAGCTATCGTCCCCCTGCAACAGAGCCACCGGTAAGGATCATCTTCCCCAGTGAATCAGAGTTGGAACTGACCCACTTGTCTTCCGAGAGGCTGGAGCTCAGCTGTGAGATCTCCCAGGCGGATGCCCCTGTCCGGTGGTACAGAGACAGCCTGGAGGTAGAAGAGGGTCCTAACTTGATTCTGGAGGTGGATGGGGCCCAACGCAGGCTGGTTATACCCATAACCACTGTGGACGACACAGGGGAGTATATATGTGACACTGAGGATGAATCTGTGGCCTTCCTAGTGACTATTACAGGTAAGAATTAAGACATAAGGGTAACTATTCGGCATCATTATCAAGGGATACTGAAGAAATGTACATAAATGCGATAGTATTTCTATCATTTGTGAGTCTTTGCTCTTATTTTTTAATGACTTTATTCCTCGTTTTCATTTAGAGCCACCAGTGATGCTTATGCGTCCTAAAAACATGCCTGACAAACTGGAGAATTTTTCTGGCAAACCAATCGTGCTGGAGGTCAATGTGTCCCGGCCAAGCGCTGAAGTCAAGTGGTGGCTAAATGGCAGAGAAATGGAGGAGAGTAGTAATGTCACCTTCACAGAGGATGGACTTATCCATCGTCTGACCATTCACTCTTCCACCCCAGAGGATTCTGGGAAATACACCTGTGATGCTGTTGATGATAAAATTGATTTCCAGGTCAACATTTCAGGTAAGAGGCGATGTCAGCTAAGCTTTGGAGGTGATTTCTGTGCCGAAAACCAATTCGATCAAATTGAGTGTCAATATGTAATTCTGCACCATCAGAGCCTCCCGTGAAGATCCTAAGAAAGCCAGAGATTAAGACAAATCTTAAAACCCTGATTTCTGATGACATCGTGCTGGAATGTGAGCTCTCCAGGGCCAATGCTGACGCCAAATGGTACAAGAATAATTGTCGTGTTGAGAGCGATGGAAGGTTCTGCGAAGAGGAAGAAGGTGCTTTCCGCTCGCTGGTCATCCTCAATGCTGAACTTGGAGACTCAGGAGAGTACTTTCTGGATGTCGGAGATGACAATATCAGCTTCCAGGTTACTGTAGAAGGTAAAATTAATTCAGGGAATGTTATTTCTTGAAGGATTTGGTATAAAAATGGTTCCTTTAATAAATCATCCGTCTTTTCCCACCTCGGCTTTAGAGCCTCCAGTGACAATCGTGGGCAACTCAAATGACCCTGACAACCAAGAGATGGTGGCAGGGGACGACCTGATCCTGGCCTGTGAAGTGTCCCGTGCCAACGCCCCTGTCCAGTGGTACTGCAATGACAGGCTGCTTACCAGTGACTCTCGTACCTACATTGAGACCTATGGCACTCTGAGGAAAATCATCATCTCACATGTCCAGCCTTCAGATTCTGGGAAATACATGTGTGATGCTGTGAATGACAAGATGATCAGCATCATCAGGATTCAAGGTAAAAAAAAAAAAACCACAACTCACTGATGTCTCCAGAGATATGATTATCAATGATCACAAGATATCCTAATATTATACTGTCTTTCCTTCTCAATCAAAGAGCCTCCAGTTACGTTTGTGAGCAAGGAGGATGACATTGTTGTGACTGGTTACGAAGCAGAGAGTGTGACCTTGACAAGCTACGTCTCCAAGGAAAGTGCTCTAGTGCGCTGGCTGAAAGACTGGACGCCTGTTGAAGGCGAACGTTTCCGAGCGCTTATGGAAGGCCACGAGCGCACCCTTATCATCGAGCCTTTGAGGCGCTCTGATGCTGGCGAGTACACCTGCGATGCCAACACGGACCAGATCCACTTCAGCTTGCTGGTGAAAGGTTACGATTTCAGTTTCATCTTGTCATCCGATAGCATTGTAGAATGCTTGAGTTTGGACTGAAAGGCCATATTAACTTTGTTTTGTTGCACACCAGAAATGAGAATCAAGTTTGTGAGACCCCTCCGAGACACTGTCGCCCATGCTGACGGTATGGTGACCCTTCGCTGTGAAGTTTGCAAGCCGAAAGCAGACGTCCAGTGGCTGAAGAATGGCATGGAGGTGGTTCCAAGCAGAAGGTTCTCTATTCGGGCAGATGGTGTTGAGCGAAGCTTGACCATCCACCGTTTAACCAGAGAGGATGCTGGAGAGTACATCTGTGAGTCCAGAGATGACCGGACTGTGGCGATGCTGAGAGTAGAGAGTAAGTATACCTAGACTCTGTGATTTTCCATCTTTTCTTACGTGAGGTAGCAGGTTCAGGATCTTTCTTGTCTCTTCAGTGCCTCGAGTGGTGGAGTTTCTTACAGAGCTCCACAATACCACTGTACTGGAAGGAGAAGATGCCACCTTCAAGTGTGTGGTTTCCCCTGAGGATGTCCAGTTGGTCTGGCTCATGGACAATGAGGCTATCACCCTGGGCGGTCGTTTCCAGGCATACCAGAATGGCCTGTGCCACACCTTGGTGATCAAGAAATGCCAGATGTTGGACTGTTCAAAGATTATAGCAGAGGCAGAAGGACAAATAAGCAAAGCCAGCCTCAAAGTTCAGGGTAAGACCAAGGGGGGAAAGCGAGGATACGGTGGGTGTATTACCAGAATTACCAGTCCCTAGTAAACCTTCATTTCTGTCTCTCCTCCTTATGTTCAGAGGCTCAGGTCATGTTTACTAAGAAAATGGAGGCTGTCATGGCAGAAGAGTTTTGCGATGCCACCTTGGAGACAGAGATCAGCCTTGAGATGGGAGAGGTCCAGTGGATGAGGCAGGGTGTGGTCATCCAGCCCGGTTCCCGACACATATTGGCCCAGAATGGCTGTAAACGCAGTCTGACTATCTACAACCTGACTCTGTCGGACCGGGGAACCTATCGCTGCGAGACTCTGCATGACCGGACGCAGGTCAAGCTCAATGTAGAACGTAAGCGGTCCGAGGTGGGGCTGTGGATGACATGTCGAGGCAGAGATGTTTAGGCATGAATAGTGTACAGGCTGACGACTCCCTTCATTTCGAATACTTTAATATACATTACGTTAATGGATCATATTTTTTTTTTGATGAATCAATGTGTTTTGAGTTCAAACCTCAAGAGAGGTATGCAATTTACAATTATACAAAACGGATAAAAGCAAAATATCCTCACATTTGATTAACCTCAACGATTAAGTGTTACGTCCCCATTTAGGCCTAGGGGAAGGAGGGGCCGGCAACACAATAATCAAAAGGTGCTGAGTCAGTGTTATGGTAATAAACAGACTCATTTATTACCATACAATCATGAAAAAGTTGGGGGAGGATGGACCTAAGGTGGATGCCAAAAGCAACTAAAATCAATGTAACAAAAGCACCTGTAGCTAGGTTTTAACTTGATCACACAAGAACAAACCCGTCAAAACAGTACACAGGTGGCACCACCCACTTTCCAAGTGTATCTAACAACAGAGGTGCTACGTGTGTGCTAATGTATAGGGTACCCCCGACTCACCTGGTTCACTAACCTCCCACCACAAACCTCTTTGTTTTAACAGATCAATCACGGTCTCTCACAAGCCTAGTCAGACTGCCACTGCAACAACGAGCTCCTTCTCCAATATCGCTCCTCCTTCGCCTTCCTCTTTATAGTTTCTCCCCAGGGCTGATAGGCTGGCACTGCCACGTGACATCACCCACGAGCCTTTCATCAGAGCTACACAGGTGGCAGTCTATTAACCAGGTCGCACCTGCAGAGAAGTGAGGGAGAGAGAACGCAAACAGAGAAACATACACCTCTCTGCTATTACTTGTCACGTGACATTAATCATTTATCAAAATTAATTCTTTTTCTGTGGACCGACACATCAACTAATCGTTTCAGCACTAACAGACATACTATCCAAATCCCATTTTCCAACACTTTCTAATGTTCGGAGACCTCTCCGAACAGTACATTAAAGTCAGCAGAATCAATTCAAGAGTCAGTGTAGCGTAGGACTTTGTGACTGCCATCTTATTCTGACACAGATGAGTTCAGAGCAACCAAAGAACAGTTCATGTTGTACGTGATTTTCACAGTATGTCACAGTGCAGAACGATGCTAAGAATAGCCTGGCTAGACCTGTAAGTGTGAAAAGGCGTTTTGAAACACTGCCATGCTGTTATACATGAGTGTACTGAATGACACTGTGACAATGGACTATGGAGCTTTTTTTGTAATGAGCTGGGTCTATATTTGAACCACCTTTTGTTGTCCTTGAAACACAGTGTTCTTTCAACGTACAGTGAAAGCGTTAGCTATGCTTTAAACATCTCCGAAGGTATTTTAAATACAATTATGAGATATACAATTTTGTCAAAATGTTGCAATCCTAAAAGGTTTTCTATTTTTCCCTAGGATTTAGGAAGCATTCTCCACATGCATCTTTGTTGAATAAATGGTATCATTTAATCCTGATATTATTCATAGGAAGAAGTACATGTAAAACGTTGCTCATCTCTTCCAATCCAGCCCGTAAAATCTCCATCCGTAAAAGCCTAACTGACCAAGAAACCTTTGAACGAGAGACTGCCTCCTTCGAGGTGGAGCTCTCCCATACAGAGGTGGAGGGAATTTGGCAGAAGGACGGCATCCGGGTGAAAGCAAGCAACCAGTGGCGGGTCAGCACCAATGGGCGAGTCCATGGCCTCACCCTGTCCAACCTCACCGTGGAGGACACGGGCACTATCATCTTCTCAGCTGAGGGGGTGCGCACCACTGCGAGGCTCACTGTCAAAGGTAAATACTGGCCTGTGTTGCTCAATGGGTGCATGGTGGCGTGGAGAAAAGGCACGATTTGCGGTTTATTTTGTCTTCGAGCCATCAAATACTTAACAGTGCAGACTTAGTGCACTTTAAGAAACAGGTTCTCAAACAAATGCAGACTTTTTAGGCCACTGGAAACCATATCAAAAATATCACATGCTATTCTTATACCAGTAAATACAATCATAATGATATTAAATCATTATTGTTGCTGTGGACCAATGAGGAAACCCTTTAACCTTTGGAGAGCCATGAACCTCACTTTGGAACACTACTACGAGGGGAAAAGTCCTCACCAAAATGTATTTACTCTGTTGCCTGACAGAGTGATGTGCTAATAAAATTAGATTACAGATAGATGTAATCAATTGTGGACTTTATTGTGATGGAGTGCTCACATTGTGGGAGTATATACAGGCAAATGCAACCGTGTGAGTGATTAATTCATCAGGTTGTTGATTTGTTGGCTCATTGGCTCATTGACTCATTGATTGGATTTGCTGAATTGACAGAGACGCCGGTGTCTATCCTGAGAACACTAGCTGACGTCCGTGTGGAGGAGGAATTTCCCGCCACTCTGGAGTGCGAATTCTCCAGACAAAACATTGAAGTCAGGTGGCTTAAGGTAAAACAAATCAATGTATGCCATTGTTGCTCTTGACAATGTTTTGGCTCATTGTGGAAAAATGGAACGCGTCTGTCCAATTTTTACCTGTGAATCAGAACGGGATTGGGCTGAAGCCGGGGAAGAACTGTCGGATCTACTCCATGGGCAGAAAGCGGTTTTGTCAGATCATGCAGTGCTCCCAGGCGGACTCTGGCACCTACGCATGTGACACAGGGGAAATCAACACTTCCTGTTCACTGGAGGTTTATGGTAAGTGTCTGAACACGAGCTGCTGCAACACACCTCACATTAAATCCTGAAAAGGATTTAAAACAGCAAAGTTAGAAACATAGAAATGCTGTTATTTATATTTCAGGGCTCCTCTAAGCTCTATGTTGTGCAGACACTGAAGCAGCTTTTAGCTTATTACATAGCTCCACCTAGAGGCTGTAATGAGAGAGTGGCATATTGAATAGACATTTTTGGTTTTGGCTCCTGGTATTGCTGATCTAAATCTCTTCACTGAATTCACAGAGCACAAGTTGGAGATAGCGCAGCATCTGGAGGAGCTTTACATTCAGGAGGACCAGAATGCTGTCTTCATGTGTGAGGTTTCTCTGGAGGATGTTCCTGGGGAGTGGTACAAAGACGGCCACAGGATCCGGCCCACTAGCACCGTCAAGATCCGCACTGAAGGTCAGGAAAAGAAGGGGTTTGATTATTTGATTCTGATGAGATTAAATAGCACCAAGCTCAGTAACAAATGCAATTAGCCGTACCTGGGAAGCAGCAGAAAGCAAAGATAAGACACTACATGACGGGAAGCGAAACATTAAGGGAAACATACAGTGTCTTAGTAAGGTTTTGGACCACCATGTTGTTGTTCTACTACAGGGACCAAACACTTCCTACTGATGTGTAACGTCAAAGCAGAAGATGCTGGGGAAATCCGCTTTGCAGCCAGGGATGTTGAATCTACAGCTTACCTTGAGGTGGAGGGTAAGTCAATTTCTTACCTTCAGAATATCTCACTTGCTTCTTGTTTTGGCACGTTAACAGCTTTAAAAAGTGGCCCACAGCCAGAAAATATTGCCCCTCTCTTTAGAACTCCCCGTTTCCATCGTAAAACCCCTGCGAGACCGAACGGCCCTGGAGAAGCACCGCGTGATCCTGGAATGCACCGTCTCCTCGCCCCGCTGCAGCGCCACCTGGTACAAGGGCGGGGAGGAGCTGGTTCCCTCAGATCGGGTGGAGATCCTGGCCGACGGCTGCTCCCTTAAACTGGTGATCCAGCAGGTGGCTGTGGAGGACGAGGGCACCTACAGCGTCAAGGTTGGGGAGCACACATCCAAAGCCAAGCTGATGGTGGAAGGTAAGCTGGGTGGAGAGATATTTGCGTCAGATGTTCTTAAAAAATGCCACGTTAACACTTGATTTCCCTCTGTGCTGCTGCAGCCCAAGCCCTTGTAATAGTCAAAGGGCTGGAGGACGAGGAGGTAACTGAGCCTGGGCCTGCGTCGTTCCAGTGTGAGGTGTCTGTCGCCATAAACAAGCCTCCCGTTTGGACTCTGAACGGAGAGACCCTCCACCCGGGCCCCTCTGTCCGCCTGGAAAGCCACGGGACAGTCCACAGGGTGACCCTGAAAAACACCAGCACAGACATGAGCGGGGTGGTGAGGTTTACGATGGGCAAGGCAAAGAGCAGTGCCACGCTCAGTGTAGTGGAAAAGTAAGAGGAAACGCAAGCGACTCCGAGACAATAGAATGAAAGTGACTGCAAAAGTGAGGATTGCTCAAAACCTTTCAACATCCATTTGTCATGTTTGGTTGGCCTGCATTTCCCTGTTCTGATTTGATTTCAAATTGAAGGTATTCAGTGAAGTTAGACTATGCGTTTTAAACCTGGGACATGTCAATTCAGTCATTATCCCCCCTCTTTTGTTTTTTTACAATGTAGATGATATTTTTTTGACTGACTTTACTTTCTTCTATTCAGATGAACCCCCCCCCCCAAAAAATAAAAATAAAACACAAACTAACTGGTTAATTCCATGGCACCA
>JAVQJV010014183.1:0-36981 GCA_036024995.1 Gadopsis bispinosus | reverse complement strand
TATATTTTAAAAAATATATATATATTTTGTTTAAATTATTTTTATATATACATATATATTTTTTATTATTTTTATATATATATATATATATTTTTTTTTTTTTATTGTATTGTCTTCTTGGTATGAAGAGCGGTGTGATGTTGTCTTTCCAGTAGGTGGCAGCCTTGCCACAACTCACCTAGAAATAATCAGCAGCAACGTCTTGACTCAAACATTCAATAGTTTTATTGTGAAAAAGTCTTATCTTCATACCCTTGCCTTTAAACTGTACAATCAATAATTTAAAAAAAAAAAAAAAGTTAAAATGTTCAGCTTGGTGTCTGAAGAACATTCTCACACTCACTTCAGATCACTCAGCAGCTTTAGCCAGAAACCAGAATAGTGTTTTACAGGTGTTTTTTTTTCTTTTTGTGTCCAAGTCGTCACGACAACAGTCTGCTCCTTTATACAAACACTCCCACAAACAGGCAATATCAGAGGGCATCCCTGAATCTCCCGCCGTGCTCCACTAACATTTCCGTCTTTTAAAAAATGTCCAATGAAAACTCAGTTCAGGAGAAACAGGGTCAACAAACACTGATGAAGTCCATACAAGAAGAAATGGACACGAAGAATCTGAACATGGAGGAAAATGGTTGTTATCACATAACACAAAGAGGATGGAAGAACAATAGAACACCAAACAATATGACACCCAGTGAGGGTTATTATGCTCTGAGTCAGCAGCAGCAACAATAAAAGCCTTTTCCTGTTCATCACAGAGAGGGAAACCTCTTCTAAAAATCTTGGCAACGAGCTCGAGACAAATTCCTCTTCGGCTCATTTTACAGACCTGCTCCTTTATTCTTCAAACGCTAACGGAGAGGAAACTAACGCAAACACAAAATACAAGCTGTCTGATGTGTGTCAGCTGTATCTAAATCTCTATTTCACCCGAAAACTCCGGGACACAAGGACACCGCAGCCATGAACGAAATGCTCCTCTGGTCAGGTACCACTTCATTTTAACCACCTCGTAAAAGGACCAAGCCTCGCGTTTCTACAGATTTTAACCGATTTACTACAAATGACATGAATCTCCATTTAGGAATGTGAATGTGCTCTTCCTCGCCTTCTCACAGCTGCTGGTTTCCAAAGATTTTACTGTTTTGTAACAACAGTCATCCTAGCAGCTCTGTGAGGCTGTACTTTGGCACAGGGGCGCGTTGAGTTAAACGCTAACATCACGATGCTAACATGCTGATGTTTAGCAGATCTAATGTCCACCGCGATCACCACCTTTAGCGTGTTAGCATGCTGTCATTTGCTAATTAGCACTAAACACAAAGTACAGCTGAGGCTGATGGGAGTCATGAACTAAAGCTACACCACAGTTATTACAGTTTGTCCTCTGGGGAACATGAATGTCTCTAGAACATTTAATGATAATCCATCCAATAGTTGCTGAGACATTTCACTATGAACTTCATATGTCAACCTCATGATGGCCAGAGGAAAAGTCAGGCGGTCACCAAATTCAGTAATATTCATCCTCTGGAGACCATGAATGTCTCCAGAAAATTTAATGGCAATCGATTGCAATAATTGCTGAGTTACCTGAATCAGGGCCAAAGTGGTGAACTGCCCAACACACATCGGCATCCTCAAAACAAAACGCTGAATAAATAATCTAATTCATAATCTGAAGGGCCGTGAGGTGAATTACAGCTTTAAAAATGATATGCATTCTTTTAAAACTCCTTTCTAATTTTGTCTTTTTGTAGTAAATTATTACATTTTGTCCATCCAGGCCACGAAAAAGTGTTCCAAATAAAACAACCTGAGAAGCAAAACTTAACTCTCTGATTGAACTGTGCAACCAGCGAGTCACAAACAGGTAGAGAAGCACTGATGTCAAGGATTAATCAATTGTAGTAAATGGTTAAAAGATCGGTACAGTGCAATAATCTGACCCTGGATCAGTGGAAATCTTTCCTAAAGCGAGGAGGCTTCACCGCGCGAGTCTGGAGGGAAAGACGACTCCCTGAGCTAAGACGAGAGATGAAGCGTCCACCAGCGAGAGAGAACACTGAGCTGAATGGACTGGACCAGGTTCAGGAGGGCAGACCCACCTGAGGAGGAGACGCAAACAAGACAGAAGTCAGATGCTGAAGAGGACTACTGGTGAAGACGAAGAAACAAACTACGCTGAGCTTCCTGTGGAGGATGAAAGCAAGACAGAGCCGGGGCGTACCGCTGAAGCCCCCCAGAGATCTATGAAAAGAGCATCTATTATTCAGCAGCTATGAATCATGGGGCAGCATGCGGAGGCAGCGGTGCACATCAGAGGGAGCGAGAGAACAAGACATGCTGCATTCAGACCCGTGGGAGATCCAGTCAGAGCGCTTTGGTGTCTAAAAAGCAGAAGGGTTCCAACTTGCTCCAGCTGGATCACCAGGCGACCTGATGGGCTTTTAAACAGCAAAACGGAAGAGGTCTCCTTGTTGTTGAACAATATCTACAACCCGTCCACCTGCGTCTGTCTTTCCCACTGGACATGAATGCAGCACAGAGTTGGGGGGGGGTAAGACGCCTGTTAACCGTTGTCTCATGATCACAGCTTAACTAGATCGTTACCTCCAGAAGGTCAATACATCCCATGAAAAGTCCAAAACTAACACACAGCTGCGTGTATCCAAAGCCTGATATATCTATGTTCTGTCTGGTCAACAGTCCAAAACCCAAAAATATTCAATTCACCATAAGATGCAAATCATCACAATTTTTTATAAATTAAAAATGCAAATGTTTAGTAGTTTTACTTGGAAAAACAAGCTTAAATGGTGAATTGAAAATAGTTCTGTCGATCTACTACAAATAGTTTCAGCTCTAAATGACCAATCTGACAAGAAACAATAAGTGTTCTCTGTCACGAATCACCAGCATCACACCTGCCAAAAGCACCAGGTCTGGTCTGCTGACACGGTGGGAGCTGGCCATTAACGGGCAGCGAGTGACATTCAGAGAAAACTGAGAAACACGGGTCACAGTTTACTATCAACACCTGAAACATTCCACTCTGACTACCTGCTCTTGTCCACCTGTCCTGGTTTCTGTTTACACTCATCTGAACTCGCCAGCCTCCGACACCTGAGCTTCCTTTCCCTCCAGGTTCAACGCCGAAACAAATGTGCTTAAAGCACATTAGCGTATACCGTGGACTTCTAACAGGCGTGGCAACAGTGTGCGTTACATTACTGGCTTTAAAATTTGGCACAGGGTCAAATCGCTCATCCTCTGTGGGCTTAAAACGCTTGCAGTTTTCTTCATCGTGACCAGTAACAGCTGTGGCTGCTGGTTTCATGTCTCATGGTCCAATAACGACTGAGAAAATGGCTTCAACCCTTCGTCGATTATTTTTCTGTCGACTGAATCGTTTCAGCTCTAGTTCAGTATCTACCACTTACTTAATATTAAGTACCTTCTCTTAATACTTACTGAATATTTAGACTTTGGTGAATCGGAGATTATTTTTATCACACAGAGAAAGAAACTTAAAATATAGAATTTGAATGGAGTTTCACTGTGTGTGTGTTATGTAAAATTAGCCTGGACTGCTGGAGGTGTGTGCACGTGACAGGTGTGACATGAAATCTCAGAACATGAAGGGTAGAGCTCCCTAAACATTTGGCAGAGAGGGGGGAGAGAAAAGTGAGGAGGAGGAGGAGGAGGAGGGAGTGACAGTGAAAGCAATCTCTGCTGAGATCCAGACAGCACCCCTGGGTGAAGCTTTCAGTCTCCATCTCATCTCCAGACTACAAATCCCAGAAGTTCTTGGGCCAAAAATAAAACACGAGTGTCTCCACGCTTCTCTTACGGTTGGACTTTGTTAGAAAATGTCTTCACTTGGCATCAAGTTAAAAATACATTTCACAGATGGTGGGGAGAGAGAGAGAGAGATCTTAAATAGGCTGCTTATTTCGTTATAGTGTTGAGTGGTATCCATGGCAACAAGCATCACTGGATCCCTTGTCAAAGCAGGTGGCAGCGTGAGCCACAGAACCCTAATATAATCCTAAAACCGTAACGTGTGAACTGAATACTGGGGAGTTTTTTCTGAGCCGGGTTGTTGCAGGTGAACTGGCTCATTAAAAATGCTGCGTGTTTGTTGACGCTCACTCTTTCATTATATTGACCCAGGAAACCTAAAGACCTTGAGTCTGGACCTGAGATCGGTCTTTCAGAATATATCAGGTTTGCCTGAAGGCTTCAATTACGAGATTTCCCTCCAGGAAGTGGATCAAATAAAACATCTCATCTTCCAATCACACAATGAGTGTTCAAACAACTGTTACAGCCAGCTGATCAACGAAGGACTGACTGGTTACTAGTGTCTTGATCGTTAGCTTATTGGTCATTAAAATAACAAATAAACCGAGATGTGGACAGAAGAAGGTGGAATTATATAACCAGACAGACGAGAGAAAGAAAGACAAAGTGAGGTGATATCTGTGATGAGAGGCGTGCGTCATGTAGAGTAACTAAACATGGTTTCTTGAGTTGGTGAGGGGTTTCTGTACATGCAGTTACACTTCAGCAGAGTCTTTCTCTCATTTTAGCAGTTGGTAGTAGTGAGAATCGGGTCTGTGGAGACCTAAATGTTTGCCGTCGTTCTCCTCAGATATCTTGAGGCACCATTCGAGCTCATAACATGATCCCCATGAAGGTGAGAATTACCACTCATTCACCGCTTAATCCATCATTTCTGCTCTTCAGGTTCAGGGATGTGCTCTCTTTGTCCAGCTAACAACATCCTGTACATCCGTCTCCTGGTCCCATGCTGTCCGTGTCTCCTACGGACCCCCCAGAGGAAGCCGTTGTTTAGGAGATTTTACAGTTGTTGCGGGTGCAGTTCTGCGGCGGGCTCTGCGGTGGACGGATGGACTTTGAGCGCTTCAGGCTGTTGCCTTTGGAGCCGCCGGCTGGGTTGGCCAGCGAGTAAGAGCGTCCGTGCATCATGACGGCATTCATGCCGTTGGCCATGGAGAAGGACTTGAGGTGGGACTTGATGGCGACGGGCAGCGGGAGCTTGTCGATGAGGTGGACCGGCGTGCACGACACGATGGCCCTGCAGCAGAGGTCCTGGAGAGTGAACACTGCAGAGAGGGATGCAGGAGGGCACAGAGTCTGTGAGCTGTACTGGAACTTTAAGAGATAGATCTGATAATTACTGAGCCTTTGGAAAAAAAATAACTGTATATTTGTGAGGTGTTTTTAAAGATTTCCATTTTTAGTAGGAACCAATGGGCTGAGAGCCACAGACGGGGCAGGGACAGCCCTGTCAACTGGACCCCTTCATCCGTTGCCACCGGTCACGTTCCAAATGATATAAAAGTGGATATTGTTACAATAATTCTTTCATACAACTTCAGACTCAATATATTGTAGTTTTCATCGTAATCTTTCCACGCACCCCCTGGTCGGGAATCACCGTTCTGAATGACAAACCCCGAAGACATAAATAAAGTCCTGACTGAGTTTGGACACAGCGACTCAGTTCATCATTAATTCTCTGAGGGTTTGCAGGTCATCACTTCCACCTGCTTTTACTGTGTAATTACAGATGAGGCAGTCAAAAGGAAGACAGGGATGAGGGAGAGTTAATTAGCATGTGAGGGAGTGTGTCATCCATCTGGTGACTATTTTGGTGCATTAGCACAGAATGTCTCCATGTCTGTCTACAGCACAGACGCGTTACTGTGCCCTCTGCAGTGCAATTAATACAACTGAAATTAAAGTGCCATTTAAACAGACGGTGTTATATTTTATAAACAAATCGCTTCTACGTGCAGCTGCTGAGGCAAAATACCATATGTTCCGAAATAGTGGCCAGGGTCTGCCACTGTTAGGAGCAAGTTTATATTAGACACCGGTCTTTCTTCCTGATTCCCCCCCCGTTCCCTGGTTAATGGAAACTCAGCACTTCCTTCATGTTTACCTTGATGAATTCAGAATAATGTAGTTTTACTATAATTTGATTATTTGCCTTTATATGAGAATTTACAGAAGCTTTGTGAAGCCCTTTAGTCTAGAAGTTACTCCACAGCATTAAACAACGCTTCTTTGATCACAGCCGAAGCCTGAGAAGTTGTATTCTTTGGTGTAACCACTATTCCCCCCCCCCCTCCCCTCACCTCTGTTGGGCTTCCAGAACTTCTCCATGCCGTGCCTCATAAGGACGATGCGCGACAGCTCCGTGAAAGACTCGATGACGTTGAAGTTGCACAGAGGGCTCACCTCGAAGAAGGTCATGCCGTTCTTCTCGGCGTACGCCCTCGCCTGCTCAGTGGGAACTTGGCGTTTGAAGGCCAGATGTAGACGGTTCCCAACAAGGATCCGAGGCACGCCTGGGGCATGCTGGGAAGGCGAAAATCAGAATTAACCTTTGTTGATAGCTACACTTATGAACTTTAAAGTTTTCTATCAAAACATGTATTCCTCCCTGAAACGTTAAGAGCATTCAATGTTCAATAAATAAATTATCAAACAACTTACAGAGGTGAGCCACAAGCTGCGTTTCCATAAACGTATTAAGTATCGCATCAGAAAAGCTGAATGGAAAACTGCAAAATTTGCTGAAAAAGAGTTAATGGGCTACATGGAAAATGGAATCAACCAGTTGATGGAAATGCACATAATTATTATTTTTTTTTGCGACATTTCAAAAGTTCGCTTAAAATGTGCTTGACTGTTGAGTGGAAACACGGCTGCTGACTTCAAAGGACAATAAGAGTTAAATATGAGAGAAATATTGCTTGTTGGCTGACAGCAGTTTCCCGATCTACAAACATTCGGCGGTGTTTAAGCAAATACTGCTAGCATATGGTTCTTTTCTTTCATTACATGAGTCTATGCAGTATCAGAGAGAAAGAAAGAGAATGCGAGACATGAGATTCATACAAAAAGACCAGCGGAATTGTTACCAATACAACAGGCTCAAAGGAAGCAGCTTGTGTCTTGTCCTCCTCCTCTTCTCCATCTGTTCTGACAAACTGAATGAACCATGATGGCAGCAAGAGGCCGACCTCTCTCCTCCTGACTGTCACCACTCATCGGCCTCTCTTCAGAGTTTCCTCCCTGTTGCCATTACATGCTCAGAGTCTCATACCGGCAGCAGTGAACAGTCACAGAGGACACAGTAAGAGCTGTGGCGGCTGCAGCGGTGATGGCGGTGGAAAAAGCAGCAGCAGCAAATACTGAGGGTTTCTACAGACGCCAGGATTTGGATGTTGCCAGTGGCAAGTAAGATCGTTGGTGTCAAACTACATCATCTGTCTCACATTTTCCACAAGAGAGCCGTTTCAAAAGGCCCCTCATGCTTCTGTATGGAGAGTTGGAGCTTCTACCCTCAAGATGGATGTTCAGATAACTGAAGGCTAACAGGGTGAGATCCCTCCATCTCTAATGCTCTCAAACTGCTGTAATGCACAGGATGCGCCCGCTAAGTCGTTTATCTAAAAACCGATGGGTGATAATGTTGTTTTAACGATTGATCAGTGGATTGATGATGATCTACCTCCATCTCTACTCTAGTTCTGTCCTTAAAAGTGGCCGACCACAGCACGTACATCTGTGGAGGTGGAGCAGGAAAGGCCCGACTGAAACTGACATTCCACAGGCCAAAAATATCCCACACACACGGACGTCCTCTTTGTTTCTAAGTCAGCAGGAAGGACACGATGAGAGTAGCCCACACACACACAGGTTGTCTTAAGTGATTCACTCCCTCACTCTATTGACCCTTTGTCCGAACATTTTTCTAATTGCTGGAGTCGGAAAGCAAAACCAACTGCCCACGATCCCTGCAGCATCATTAGAATATCCAACTCAGATACAGCAACAAAAAAAATATATAATAAAAAATTCACCCTAAAACCACAAGAAATCCTGAAAACTGCCCGTCTTGAGGAGCACCCTATTTTATTTTGTCATTTTCGTATTCTTCTGCCGCCAACAGTCCTGCCCTCTCGTGAACATTTTCCAGAGAAGAAATGTCTAATTGCTGTAAAACATTAGTCTGCAAAGATTTACCTTTAAAAAAAGGTCCACAACTGAATGAGAAGCCATTATTTTAGAAAACATCAAGAAACTGTCACAAAGCAAGTTCAACTCAGCATGGCTGTCTTTAGGCTTCGCTGGCTTCACTGAGCGTTACATTGGTGAAACTGAATAACTATCATAAAGCTATTTACATACTAAGATTTACTATTTAAACTAAGATTAATTAGAAGGGTTTAGTCTATAAATTGTCAAAAGATTGTGTACAACGCTGTCTGATGACATCTTCAGATTGCTTCTTTTGTCCGACCAAGAGTACAAAACCCAAAGACTCTTCATTTACTGTCAGAAATGGCAAAGAAAAACAGCAAAACCTCACATTTAAGAAGCTGGAAACCGCACATTTGACAGTTCTGACTGAAAAATGACTGAAACAGTTAATCGAATATCCAAAACAGCTGGTGATTCATTTTCTTTCCATCAACTAATGAATTAATTTCTGCAGCTCCACTACATACCGCCAGATAGAAGAACCTCTGTTTGTTCAGAAGCATCGTTTTAAACCCAGAGTGGACACAATAAAGTCATTCCAGCTCTGATAAAATTATGTATAAAAAGGCCTCTATTGTTTTAATGGACCACATCCATAGGATATCCATGCTGCCCCGGTAAATAGTGAGCCCACGTTGTGATTCTGCAAAACCAGAGTTAAGCCCAAAGAGAGCTGGATAACACTCTAATCTCGCTTTGTGATAAAGACGCTGGACTTCAGAGAGTCTTAATGTTCTCACCCCCTTCTCCAATTATGATATGTGCCTGAGCTGAGCCCGGCATACCCATCCATCTCCGAGACTCACCTCATCAATCTCTCTGATCCACCTGTCGATTCCATCAAAGGACCAGCGGTTGGTGATGTCATACACCAGCAGGATCCCCTGAAGAGACACACACACACACACAAACTCAACAGCAAGTCAGAGTATCAAAGTAGGCAGAGCAGCTGGTTTGTATAGTTGCATTTGACCAATACAGTGTGAAATCCCTGTGGACAGAGCTTGGGACTTTAGATTAAGATAAGGAGGTTTAGTTCACGCAGAGTGGACTCTATTTGTGTAAGCTTGTTCCTCACCTGAGCCCCGCGGGAATACGAGCGAAAGATGGTGCAGAACCTCCCCTGTCCAGAGGTGTCCCTGGTAGAAAGAAACATTAACAGTCAACAAAACAAGGTTTGAGCACCGAGGACAAAACTGACTTTAGCATCCAAAGATCTCTTCTTCAGCAGCGATCAAACTTTCATGTAGTGACTCAGGACACGAATGCTCTGCCTTGAATTAAGTCACATTCATCACCAGTATCTTTAGTACATTCATTATGAGGGGTTGATATTTGAGCAGCCAAAACTAGTTCGTAAATGTACTCGATGTACTTTTACTGCATGTTCATCATCCCATCTGGATGACTATGGCCATTTTTGTCCCTCTTTACTAAAGAAAGAATTTAAGCCTATACACACTCTCAGCCTGGCAGTCAGTCTCCATCTTGTGCTTTCAGTTTTCACAAAGACAATAACGGAGGATTAATTGAGCCTGTTAAATCAACGACGGAATGATGGAGTGTTTAGATGATAACGTTGTGGTCGGGTGCCTCCCTACACTCCCAAGCCTTGTGATCAGATATTTCAAACAGGCTGTACAGATCTAAAATTTGAATTACAATTACAATTTGAGACCAGCCGTTGTTCTTTTCCAGTCGGACAATTACCAGCAAAGAGCAGATGCAGCTCAGCCAGGTGTGTGTTCATCCAGGCAGGTGTCGACGTCTGAGAGACAATCACCTATTGTGCTTCTAGCAGAAGTGACGTCCCTGCTAATGAAATGTTTACGCTTCTTAAGGCAGGTGCAGCTGGCTTTGTAAATGACTACTGAAGAGTTGGACTGTGCTCACCTGTCTTACTGACGTTCGATAAAACTGATGGGCCAGTATCATCTTTTTAATAGCAACTGTAGAAAGCAGCAAACTAATATACTGGTCTCTGAGCCTGACGATGGTTTAATGAATTGATAGTGATCATTTCTATGGCATCATCTGGTCAAAGACAATCTGGTGGTCACCCTGGGAGCCTAAGGGTTAAAGGTGCTGTGCTGACCGTGGACTGCAATGTTCATCTCTCTCTCTCACCCATTTCCTGTCATCTCAGCGTTCCTCTAATAAAGGCATACAACGGTCAAAAAACTAAATTAAAGAGAAATATCTTATACTTTATTTATTGTCAACAAATTCCATGAAAAGACCCAAACTAACAATGTGTTAGTCCTGCTCTCAATACTGTCTGACTTCCTGTCGCAGCTCCACGCCCATTGGCTGCCACTGAAGATAAAATATTATACACACATGTATATGGTCCTTTTTGTTGTTGTTTTCATAAAAAGGCTCAGCAGGTAGTCTAGGCTGTGGAGTTTGTGCTATATATTACATTTACAAAACAGTTAAATGAAAAACAGCTCACAAAGTTGTAGTTTAATTTAAAAAAAAAAAAAAAGGCTCAGTAATTTCCTAAAACATCTGCTCACTGTAGTTTTTAATAAATATTACTTAAACAGGAGGAAATGTTGCTTTTGTTGGGGACTACTTTCAGCTGCGGATGAATCCACATTTGGTGCTCTATTGAGTATTTGGGGCAGCGGGACGAGGGTGTGGGTTTGAGTCCAAATAAACTACAGCGTGTGTTTTTAATAGTTTTTGGACAACAATGGAGCTCTATGGCTCAGAGGAAGAAGATGTATCAGGCTGTGATGCACACACACAACAGCTAGTAGGTTTTGGTCTTTTCATGTGATTTGTTGGGAGATAAGAACAATGTAGAACAACACCAGAGTTATCTTTCAAGTTTCTGCAGTTTCTCTCCTTTACCAGCTCAGACAGACACCGAGTCATGAGACAGAAACGAACACAGATGGCAACAGAGGCAGAATACAGAAAAATGACAGAAAATGGGAAGAAAGCAGAGGATGAGGTGAAGAGTGAGAGAGAGGAAAATACAGAAACCCAACAGTGAGATAGCGAGAAGAGGAGGAAAGACAGAGGCAGCAAAAATAAGGAATATTCTGCATCATAGGGCTGCCTTTAAACTTTTCTCTCCACAGGGAGAACGAGGCGTTGCTTCTCCCCTGAGCAGTTGAATTCCTTGGCCTACTTCCACCAAACAGGCCTCGCCTAGAACTGCAGTTTGTCTTAACTGACAATTACACTCATGTGCTGCATGATTACTACTGAGGCATACGATAATATGCAGTGGATATCGGCTTGCACCCACAACACCGGCAGTAAAGTACACGCACCTTGCAGCTACGTATGGTTTCTTTTCTGTCAATATAGACGGACAGATTTTTGCTGCCTGTGGGAAAACTTGTCATCCAGCTTTCACATGCTAAAACATCTTCCTCTGTGCAACCTTTCTGCAAATATGTTTTTTATGCAACCATTATATAAACCTTCCAACTTGGTGTATTTTTGCGTTTATGAAAATGAAACCCATTAACACGTAGTAGTCCCTTCAGAAGCTTTCTTTACTGTCTGACAGTTTCAGATATATTCTGTATCATATTGTTCCAACTCGTCATTGAAGCTCTCTGATGTTCATACTGAGTGAAATATTCAGAGCCAAGACTTCCATGCTTTATATGGCTGCACCATTCCATCAAACGGAGATATTCGGGATGCATTGTGCACCGTTTTATACACATTTGCCCAAATTTCAGCCCGACATATTTTGTATCTTTGGAAACTTTAGGATCTCCACTAGAATTTCAAAACAAAAAAAATCTGTGCTGATCCTGGAGCTTTCATAACTCTTTATCATGAACGTACAGAGACAAGAGGGTTCCAGCGGTCACACAAACACAGTACAGACACACTCCCAGTGCAGGAGCCACCCATATAGTTATATTATGTTTGGTTATATTTTGTTTTTTTTACTTTGAAATGGACAATAAATCTTTAAATGCTTATCTTGAAGTGGAATTGGATTACTCAAACTAGCTTAGAGCTAACATCTGAACAATCGGCACACCGGCTGTTTGGGGCGAATAAACACAAGTGGTCAAATTCATGCAAATAATGCAAAACTGAAAATGTGATTTGCGTTAGAACAGACTTCTACACTCACTTAGCTTTAGGTGTTTCTAGACACGAAGAAGGTTTTGGCTTTATTTGTCCAGATTTTGAGATGATCTGCCTCCACCACAATACAAAGGAGGTGAACGGGATTCTGTTTGTGGCGCTAAAAACTTCAAATAATGGAATTCAAAAATGTTGCCAGTGAATCCAAAGACCTCTGATCATGAACACAGCTGACAGTGAGGTTTGTGGACGATCCAGAGTAACAGGGACACTGTTCAGGTTTTATGTCTATACAATTTTTTTATTTTTTTTTATAACTTGGATAAACAAACCCATAAAAAGTTCCTGGAGGTCTAGAATGGTTCTGTACCGAGGGATTTAAGAGTACATGGCAGAAAAAGAGCAGCAGTCACTCTCTCTATTGTACAGACACCAGGTTACTTGTTCAGCAGTGATGTGCGCTTACCAAAGCTCCAGCTTCACTCTCCTCCCGTCCAGAAGGATGGTGGTGGTTTTATAGTCGATTCCTGGACAGAGAGAGAGACAGGGGGGCATTAGGCAAATGGATGCATCAAGAAGGCCAGCATCAATCAAGATTACAATACCGCAGTCAGAGACAAGCTGACGCTCGACAAAATGACTCATTATCTATTTGAGCCACTTAAACCGAAGCAAAGTGTGAATTTACCCACAACACACTGCAGAGAACTGTGATTAGCTTAGAACAACACAGAAATCACAGTGGAGATCTTTCAGCTTGCTCTGAATACAATGTTTTTATCATGTCAATGTTTCTGACTTGTTTTCATCAAAACGGTAACATTAGGCTCAGCCCCTGCTGTTCACTACTATCACTGAGCTGCAGAGCAGAAGGACTGAGTTGATCATGGGAAACCCTCACAGTCATGGTGGTTACATCTGTACTGTGTTACTTTAATACTGTTCATAATAGCTGTGTGAGGCTGTACTTGGGCACAGTGGTGCTTTGAGCTTATTGCTATCATCAGCATGCTAACAATGGCTAACAGGCATACAGTTTGCCATGTTCACCATCTTAGTTTAGCAGTAAACACACAGCACACCTGAGGCTGATGGGAATGTCATTAGTTTGCAGGTTTTTGGTCACAATCAAAATTATTGGACGCATTAAAACTTTGACCTGACGATGGCGCTAGAAGAAAAGTCAAAAGATCACCAGAGTTGTTACAATTCATCCTGAGGAGAACACGAATGTCTGAACCAAATGTCACGTCGATCCAGGCAGTAGTTGTTGAGATAGTTAATCTGGACCAAAGTGACCGACACTGCCACCCCTGCAGTGCTAAAAACACTTTTTAATGATTGAAATTAAGAATGTAAAAATCGAGTTTAAAACTTTCTATCGAATTCTATCGAGTGCTGCAAAAACCACACTTGTTGTTAAAGCGTCAGGACGGTGAACAGCCGCAGGCAGCCAACAAATCTCTGTTGTTGCTCGTTGGTTATCTCTGACAAACCTGTCTGACTGCTACACCTGTCGCCCTGCTGCCTCATGTCTCCACATGTTCTCCTGAGTCTGTCGTTTTCACAGAGTCTAACACCACCTGAGGGTAAACAGGTGAACCACTCTACAATCTGTATTTTCTCTTTTTACACAGCCGTTTTACGTGACATTGGGAAGAAGCTGTTAAAGAGAGTTAAACTGTTCGGGGCACGATTCAGGGTTTGCTGGCTGCTTTAAGAACAAGGCTGGTAACTTTCTATATTTTTCTTACGGTCAACAAATTCTATGAACAGAGCCAAACATATTGTGTATCTAAAGCCTGAAATATCTAATTCCTCTGCCGTGTAGAGCTCCAGTGTTGCACAGAAATTATTAAAAACACACAGTTGTGGATTAATTTGCTGCTGAAAATAGTCCCCAACAAATGCACAATTTCCTCCCGTTTGAGTAACATTAACTTTTTTAAAGATTTACATCATCAGTAGGAAGCAAGTGGGCTTAGAGCTGACAGCCACAGACAGGAAGTGACGCCAACATTGTTGGTTTTGGGCTTTTCGTGTGATTTGTTGACAATAACAAAAATACAGACTAACACCAGCCTTAACCTTTATGGGCGTTGTCTAGGTCTGAAACTAACGATTTAATGTTAACAATCAGTTACTTCGAAATAAAGACAAAACCCTGTTGCTCTAATCCCAAGGTATTTAAATAATTATTAAAATGGAGAAAAGTAAATCACATTTGCAGGAGATCTGAAAAATAAATACGAACCAGGAAATTGTTGGTCAATTTACTAGATAATTGACTAAAATGATTTCCCCAAAATGTTCTGCTAACAAACTGATCATTCGGCGCATCAGTCCACCTCTAGCTTCGGCCTACAAGCTCATACTCAACAAACCCTTGCATCGCCACCAAACGGATGTAATCAGTAATGTTTGAAAAGCAGCGCAGCCAAAGAGCAAGCCTTCCCAGTTTCCCAGACTCTCACACATGACTGCTTCAGGCTCTGGCAGGCAGCAGCTGCTGGCTAACGACATTAGCAATATCTTCCAATTTTCCAGGCAACATAAAGCTGCTGCTGAGCTAAAGTGCTGGGCTCAGGCTAGCCTAATTGAATTGGAGCGAGTGCAGGGTTTTGTACCAAGTGCTTCCTTTCCTCTCGTTGCCAGGGCTCACTTAGATATCCCAGATAATCAATAGCTTCTCCGATGTCTCTCATGTCTTGGCTGAATACTGCTGCTTCTATTCTGGGAGTCGGCTGACTTTGTTTGTTCTTTGGCCGCGTGAGGCTTATAATGTTCAGCTTGTTGAGACTGTGTCAGAAAGGTGAGAAATGTCAGTACGTGAATGTCAAAGATATATCCGAGGTCATTTGTGAAACCATTTCTCTTTTGCTACCGGAGGTTCTTTCCACTCTGTAACTGTAAAATGTCCCGCTCAAAAGAAAGTATGAAACAGATTCAAACACTACACAAAAAATCGAAATAAAAAAATCCTGAAAATAAATCTGATATGTGGATGGGGCTGCTGCAGCTGGGAATCAAACATAATTTTACAAGTACCAGCATCTACATAGGAGTTTAATAAAACAGGTGGACAGGCTTGTCTAATACATCTTTTAGACCAACTCTGCACTGAGTCACTAGATCATGTAGGACCATAGAAGACCTGGAACAGAACCCAGAACAGCAAAGACTAATGTCAACGTGTAGCCATGGAATAAATTACATCTGCAGATATACTGTACATAACATGTAGAGATCGTAAAAAGGAAGAAATGAAACAGAGAAGACAAGAAATCAAAGTGCAGAGAATCTGATCCGACAGCAGTGAGGCTGCATCTACAGCTGAGCTCTGTGGAAATATTGAACAGTCGGTGCTCGAGTCTCTGCATCTTTCGAGAGGATTAGACCAGGTTCGGCTTTTCATTTACCTACCAACACTCTAAACCCCTCTCGCCTCCAGGGGGGCAGTATAGGGGGTTATCTCTGTGCTGGCCTGCATCCAGTGATAACTGTGTGTATGGATATGCCACCGTCAAGGCAGCCAGTCTGCAGTTACAGGCAAACAATGGGCCGCTGTGCCTGCATGACCCCTGGGGAATATTCCATCGTTAGCGTGTGCGGAATGAAATAAAGATTTAAGAGTCTCGCAGCTGCACTCAAAAGTGTGTTTTCAAGCTGCGTTTGCATTTTAATTGGCTTCACCCCTCCAAAGCTGGCGTTATCTGACGGCTAACATCAACCGACTGCGAAATTCAAAATCTTATCGCAGTGTGAACAATGAATCTTGACATCCACCCCGAAATGATCTGCAACTCCAACACATTGCGGACAAACCGAGACATTTAAATATGCTTTTTACGCCAACTTGTGCTCTGCTAAATGTCAGAAAGTTGTGAAAAATGCCCATCACAATTTGCCAGAACCCACGGCGACGTCTTATTATCAGATATTCGGTTTTCTGTCATATATGACAAAGAAAAGCAGCAGATTTTAACATCTGGGAACCTGGAAACATCATGTTTGGCATTTAGCTTGAAAAATGACAGAAAATATTAAAATGATTGTCAGTGCAGTTGCCGATTCATTTTCTCATTAATTGACTAATCATTTCAGCTCTGATGAAAACGTTTTTGCAAAATTCCTCAGAGCCTGAGGTGACGTCTTGAAATTGATCGTTATTTCTAAAGCAACAGTCCAAAACACAGACGTTGAATACGCAGTCATACATAACAAAGATTGCAATACTACACTGAAAAATGATACCAAAGCACATCCTGTTCAATACCTGAGGGCCAAAACTATTCGACAACGTCACCAGACACAAATCCGCCCATCCTTTACAAACACACACGTCTTTAAGCAGGACGATGTACAGTCATTATGACTAGTCACTATACTGATTCACCAAATTTATGATCAGTGAAGCTCACAATCACTGATCACCGAGGAGGAAATGCGACAGAACGGTCTATCCAAGTGGCTGCCCCAAATCAGGACGGGAACCAATCACAGCCCGAGGACAATGCCATCCAATTAGAATCTGCTCTTTTTGTCCTGATTTTCAACTCTTAAAATATTTAGGTTCTTCTCAAGAAATCCCTCCATGCGAACCGCTTTGCCAGAGGGTTGGAGATCAATAGCCGAGCTTCTGTCTACACAAACATCCCAGCTGAGGCGCGTTCAGCTGCGTTCCACTCGGCCCTCCATATTTAATGAAGCCGTTTGAAGGCTTTTGATGTCGCACGCATCAATTAGGACATCTTCCACTTTTAGAGGCTTTTAGAAGCTGCGGGCCCACATTTTTTTGGGGAGTTTGCTTTTAGGGGAAAGACCGGTTCTCTGTGGGCTTGGTGCTCACAAACATTTGAAAACATGGTTTACGTATAAAGTAGAGTTCAATCTAAGACTGAGGCTGCAAATAATTACTTTGCTTGTCCATTAATCTGCAGATTTTTCTGATTAATCAATTATTTGTTTATAAAATATCAGAAAACAGTTTAAAATGCCCGTCTTAATTGCTTAAGTCTGAGGTAACGTCTCTAAATGCCTTGCAATGTGCAACCAACAGTCCAAAAATCCAATCTGAGAAGTTGCCACCACAGAATGGTTGGCATTTCTTTCTTGAAAAACAATGCCAAATTGACTAATTTAATCTTTTCACCTCTAAATTGGATATCTAAAAACACTATGGTTTAACTGTAAAACCTTCAGTGCAATTAGAGACTACAATATATGAGAATAGAGCAGTACTTCAACCTTTATTACTTATTTGTAATGATGGCCTCCCTCTCTAAATCACCTTCACCCGCTGCATTGAAACCGTTTGGCCTGCAGTGAATGTGGGCGTCTGAAAACACACATGACACAGGAAGGTCTTCACGATGCTGCCAAATGCCAACAGGCAGCATCACCCTTTGGCCAAATTCATTAGATAAGCGCTGGCGAAAAGGGGTCATTCTGCTGACTGATGTATTTTTCATGACGAGCTTCTTTCATCCTAAAAAGGAGGCGATGGAAATCTTCTTCATGGAAAAAACAAAATGGATACTTAAGGAGTCATCTGCGACCGCATCTCTGGCGAGGACTGTTGTCTGGAGCAAATACCTTGACAAACATTCACGTGCACATATTACCTTTAAGAAATAAGTAAGTGAGCAGCTTATATTCCAGGATCAGAGAATCTAACTAGGCTGCATGCATGCGATGGATGCACTCCCTTCCTTTCTCTCCTGCTGTGCACCTCATTAAAGTTTCTCAGCAAACTCAAACAACCTCTTTAAGCATCGGCACAATGATCCCAGCAGTACAGGATGCATTCACTGCACGTTAGCATAGCAGGAGTCACCCTGGGCTATTGAAGCCAGACTAAAACCACGCCAGAGACTTTGCATGTTTAAGCCAATTTACAAAACTTACATACATTATTATTTATTTTCTGAAGCATAGTGCAGCATTTCCGCGCTTTAAAATGCGTGTTTTGTTTTCCTGCTTTCTGCACAGCCACTAGTTTCATCTCATTCCAGTTACACTATTAAAATGAATTTGCAGATATTTGAAAGGGGCCAGAGTCGAGGTAATCCATCACTGAGAAAATCTTGTCTGCTTTTATTGTTGGCATTGTAATGCCGCTTTCAGAGCAGAGTGGTGACCCACCCAAATGGATTTACTTCCACCCACAAGGCCTTTTATTTGTTTAACTTTTTTAATTTGTTCCTTTCCTTTGGGGAAATGCAGTTAAAGCTGACAATTATTTGTGGTTTTTAAAATGATAAATTGTAACAAATAAAGGCTTAGAAAGTTTGGAAAAGTTACCATATCATGGTTTAGTTTGTGAATACAATGCTGTGCAATGAACCAAACTGATTCTAACCTGTGGGAATCACCAGATAACTGGAAGAAACAGTAAGAATCTGAAACCATGATGTCTGTATAAATTGTATTAAATGGGCTAAAACATACAGACACTGGTCTTTGACAGCCCCTCATTTATCTGCTCTTCGTCTTGGGTTTCCCTCCGATGGGAGTATGTGTGTACAGCAGCCACAGACCAGCAGCTTACTGCAGCAGCAGGTGGTGATCAGATCGAGGCCGTCAGCCCCGGAGCAACAGCACCGAGAGAGCCAGGTGATCTGAGCTCCTACACCCGAGGAGGGATCAGCTGACTGGGCATGGCTCCATCAGCCTTCCCCTCCACGACATGGTGGATGAAGCTAAAACAGCTGGTGTTCTTAAATGTAGCTACTCTACAGTAACAAGTACAGATGACAAGAGTCTGAAATCAAGTTCTCCTTGCGGCAGGTTACATTTCTACCGGCCACTAATTTTCTTTGTCTGCCACTTCTGAAGTCTATGTAGAATCTTAATCCCCGACTATAACTTGCCTTTTAAAATTTACATTTTTAAACCTTGCCTTTTTAAAAACTATACTTATGAATAGAAGAAAATCCCATCTGCCATGGTGCCATAATTTAGCCTGTATATGGCAGGTGCCAATTTCGTTCCCTGCTGAGGACCTCAATTATAATCCAATTCAATTGGCCCCAGTAGAGCACATTGCTTTAGTTAGTAGCGCTCAAGCTGTTATGGTAAAAACAAGGAACCACCTTCATACTGGAGAGGAAGTTGACTGGAAAATATATCCGTGTTTAATGTAAAGATCTAAAACTACCGTCTTGTTATTACACCATGAGGTCATGAAAACTATTGTTTAGCAAGTGAGCTGATCCACTAACTCAACAACAGTGCACATGACTGTCTGACTTGCTTCCATGTGATCGCTCTGCGTCTTTGTTTCCACAGTCCACGGTGTGCAGCTGGGACGTTCAGGACGCCTGAGCTCATCGCCCAACAGGGCAGGACTGAGCACACAACAGGTCCCAAACACCTGAGATTAGAGTGACTCACCGCTACTGTACGCGTACGGGGACTCGGCCGATCCGTCCTGCAGGCTGTCCAGGATCTCTCCTTTGCCCACGTCGCTGTCTCCGACCAGGAGGAACTTGAGCAGGTAGTCGTAGCTTTTCACTGGGCTGCCCTGGCTGCCCATCGCGTCTCACATCTGAGCCCAGGGGCAGCGGAGGCTGAAGATGGGCGACTGCAAACGTCCCCCCGCCGACACACAAGGACGGGCAATCAACCAGCCCTATTGTGTGCTACTCTACTCACTTGACCAACACAAAGGCAATGTTTGTTATCCCATGAGCTTGGTGAATGGGGCTCCACCAACTCACGGCTTTGTTTTGCCTGACAACTTTAATAGTCTTCCAAATTGTGGGCATGTAGGTAATTTTCAGACTAGAACAGGGCCAACAACACTGTCTCACCGGGATGTTCTGCTTGAACAACAAGGTGGGCGCCAGTATATGTGGTTCTGAGAAGCAAAGCAAGTCATTTAGTCACGTGTGGTGAAATAACTTCAACTACCGGTAATATTTACTGGTACTGTCTTTCACACCGATGACTGACAGGTGACAAATAACCAATATCTGAGACTTAATGTCCCACTCGAACCAAAAAAAAACCCTCCAATGTATCTTAGTGACAGACTAACACGTATTAAAGAGTAAGAGCCGAGGCGTTCAGAGGGTAACTGACGTCTCCGGACGGACTGACTCCTGGAAAGTCTATGTTGGGAAGAAAATGATGCGTATTGTCTGGAACCGTATTTATGAAAAGCTAGGTGGCTATTACCACTTTGCAAATTTTATGCGCAAATATATCTGCCGAGATATATTGCCGGTAAGCACGCAGGCTGCAGAGCTGCAGGGGCTAACTGTGTGTTCCTGTTGCCCATTAAGAGACGCTTGCTGGCTAAGTTAGCTGGGGAACAACAAGCTAGCCCTGCCAGTGAGCTAGCCAGCCAGCTAGCTCGGCTATCGCTCACTGGTGCGAACGTTACCAAAGCGGCAGACGCGGTAGTTATTTAAAGACGCCGTCACTGGTTACGCGACACAGCCGCGTATAACCTTGCAGTAGCCTTTAGCTGTCCACTCCTCGCTGGATAAAAAAAAAACAAAAAAAAACAAACAAAAGAAACTTGGTATTCCGCGGCAAGCTAAATGCTAACGTAGCAAGCGCAACCCGCAGCTCAACTTCAACCGACGTCCGTGTAATTTCAGGCCCCCTTGTCTCCGTTTAGTCCGGGATGACAAAGACTCCCGTAACTTCGCCGCGTTATATCCAGGAAACACCGATATCTGCAGCGCGATCAGACGGCGGTGGCATTTCCGCGTCCAGTCCAAATCTCCGTAGGTGTACTCGGCAATCGGAGTCCGAGCGCTTCCCATGTTCCTCCATTATGTTCGCCCATAATCACAGCTGCGGCTCCTCTGCGCCGCACAGCAACACCGAATGTGCCGCTGACAGATCGGCTGCTCGCCGCCGTCTCCTCTGTTCCCGCCCTCTCGCGCCAAGACCCGCCCCCCGCCCAGTGATTGGCCGCTGGCTCCACGTTGACGTACGCGGTGGCGTTCGTTGGCCAAGCATAACGTCCATCAAAGCTTTGCCGTCAACAACACGCAGATGGTGAGGAGAATGTGGACAACAAAGATGATTCATTTCGCAGTGAACAATGGCTGACATCCTAGATGAAACGTGATTAAATTAAAGCTGGGAAGTGTTGATTCTCAAAGTGAAATCCTGCCCCAAGCAAAATTACATTTGGGGCATTTGGGGAAATCTTATTTGCCTCTTTACAGTCAATAAAAGAACATCGCAGAATATACACACATAAGATAAACTGATCTGAAAATAAATTATATCACCCCTTCCCTCTGACTCACCAAACACTATTTCCTGAAATGTTGGACTGTTCCTTTAAAATCAGATTTTGCTTGGGCACAAACATTTGATCGTGATATGACTGAGAGGAATGACTTGATATACTTGAAATTAGAGTTGAAAATGTTAGCTTCTTGCAAAATATAGCATATACTGCAAAAATATATGAAACAGTAATGATGAGGATGGTCTATGGTATAATAAACAGAATGGGGTTTTGAAATAAATACTCAATTAAAAGTATTAGTGGAGAAAAGAAAGTGTAAATTCGGTGTGATTTTCTCTTTTAAAACACAGTAATAAAATCAGGTTCGAGGGAGAGAATAAAAATCGGATTTTTTAAGCTATTTCTAGCTGTAGGTTGAATGTAACTGCAAGGGAACATGAATAATTTTATGAAATGTGATGCACAGTAGTAGGCAGACTGTGTGCTTGATGCGGTCTGTGTCAAATCTGTTTGTGTAGCATCATGACTCACCTCTCTTTACATTTGCCAGAACAATCTCTGGAGGATGAACACCTACACACACAATGAATGAAGCATACCGACACATTTTGGCAGCATCAGCTTGAATGGGATCATTAAGGATAATATGATGAGTAAAGCACATTTAGACTGGTACCGGCTTTGGAATATATTGTAATTGTGGCGCTCATTTGATTGACTGAGTGGGATAAAATTGCATATGTTAGAGTTACAGTTAAAGCCATAAAATGTTAATATCCTTCAGTAATGTATCTACTTTTAAGCCTCTAAGGATAATGTGAAGTATATGTTTAGGCTTGTTATTCAAATTAAACTTATTAAGCAAGCAATTAACAACTCATCCAATGAAAGAAATGAACGTACCACAATTTTGAGAGATAATTTTACATCACAGGAAGTGATGTATTCTGACTAAAAGTTAAGCATTACAGTTTTTCAGCCACACACACATACAAAATCCTGAATCTGAAACTGAGCTTCAAAGTGGTTATTAAAGGGTAGTGTTTTCTCCTTAATCGCTTTCTGTGCCATTATGAGATCAAGCACATTAAAGCCTAAAAAAAGAAAAAAAAAAAAGATTTATTTGTATCATAAAACATTCATATGCACACACTAAGCAGGAAGAGGAATAAACTCACAAGCATTAAAAATTAGATACAAAAATCCATTATACGTCATGACAACCCATAGACAAGTCATTCTGTGTCATTACGATACATAAATAACTAATAAAAACATCAAAAATCATAATTAGATTTTAAGGAAATGTTATTGTCCAGGTCTAGAGGAGATTTAGCTTCTGTCATGAATGAAAATGTGTACAAAATGCCTCCACTTTAACATAAAAATGCAATGTTTCCATAATCATAGTTTGGCAGGAACAACGCTCTTCCATTGTGTATGAATCCAGCAGTTTGGATTTATAATACTGTGAATTTAAAAAGACCAATCACAGGATTACTGTAAGACTGGATAAGTGTGCTGCAGCAGCACCCACATTTATGGTTCACTGCTGTTAAAATAAATCCTTTTAAACCTAAACGCATACATTCTGTGTGGAATGAATTATTAAAGAAGCAGCTCTGGGATTTGTCTCTTACTGACATGACAGATTAGATTAGATCATGCAAGACTGTCATGGTTTCTATTCAAATTCTTTTATTAGCCATTTATCAGCAGATAAGATCAGATCATCTGAAAAGAAGAGACATCATTTATTAAATATGTATGAATTTAATTAAATGGCAATGGAACATTTAGAGCAGATCAACAGGGAATGATAAAAGATTAACAAAAGCAACAATACAAATTTACCAGTTTAACTGTGGTTCAGGTTGTTTGTTGCAAAATAATTCAAGGTCAACATTTAATTAATAATCACATGAATAGGCACATAAATTAAAAAATACTGAGAAACTGACTCTGAGCAGAATCAGTCTAACTAACCAAGACTTACTTTATACCAGAACACTGTTGCATGATGGTTCCTCTCCCTCTGTAACAGGCTCTCAAGAGACAAACTCAACTGTCAGAGTCAAATAGTTCCAGTGTATGGAAAGAATATGGCAACAAATTAACCTAAAATAGAAACCCAATTTAAGTTTGACTGAAGCTATTTAAAGATTAAAAAACATTGGATTTAAAAGAAATAAAAAAAAAATCAGTTTGTCCAGTAAAAGTTGGTGCCATTTAAAGTTGACTCTTGCTAACACCAATAATATAAAATCTATACGGTTACAACTACCGACAAGGTCAGAGCAGTTAATACATAAACACATGATTGCAAAGTGGAATTCTGCCCCTTTGTTAGTGGCGTTAAACATGGAGTGGACCATGAGTGAAGATTATGTTTCTTTCAAACTACTCTGTCAAATTTAATAGTGAGTCAGTTCCCTGACTTGAGGACTCTTTTTTTAAACTTGTGCTACTGTTAAGCTACGTTTGAACATTAACCCATAATTGTCACCTGTTGTCATCGTGGCTGCTCTCCAGCAAAAGAAAGTCTAGCTTTAAACACATCTCACTTCCCTCTCAAAGCCACCATGTTCATCAGGGTGCTCAACGGAAAACAACACCACACTGGTGACTCAACTAAGAGATGCAAAGTTTGTCTTGAGGGTGTTTACCATTGTATTTCATGACAACATCCCTTTAGATTATGAGCATAAAGAAGTTGTCCCTGTGTCCTAAAGGTGGTGTTACAAGAAAGCTCACACGACTGTTTTAAACAGGAAGGGTTTACTCTGTGGGGAGCATGAATGTGCTCAGTAAAGCAGAATGTTTGTTATAGGGGCATATGTTGCTTCTGAGTGGCGTGTCACTGTTGGCTTTTGCTGCTGCTGTTCTATTGGCTCATGGCACTGACATAACGATTATTTATGACATATACTGTGAGCGACTTATAGACTCACAGGGCAGCTGTAAGTGGACACCGGGAACACACGGTTTTGTAAGTGGAGCACAACTTTGGCAAACCAACATTCAACACTGGAATATGTCAGACAGAACTGTCATATGCCAGTGTGGCGTGATGTATGCTGTTTTCATGTGGCATATGTCAGTTGAACAGCAGCCATTACATCTCTGGTCAAGTGGCGCACCGCAAAGGTTCAGCATGAAGCAACAGAGGCAGACCAGTGGTGAAAAGTCAATAAGAATCTGTATAGGACAGTGGGAAGTGGTGTCTTGGAAGATGAGCAATGTACTATTTATAGGCACCATAAGCCAGTGGAACAGCAGCGGCATACGATACATACGTGTAAGTGTTTCATAGCCAATTGCACCGAGCGGAGAGCTTAAATGTCCAGTGTTTGAACTAACCCCTGTATGTTTGTAGAGAAAATATGGTGAGCAGGCCTTTAAAAGTAATGTCAGAGTGTGGGGTTCAGTATTCATTTTTTTTAACAGAATAGTTTGTCCTTTAGTGTTGTGTCTCTCTGGGTAACACGGTGGGTACAAGTAAGTTACTGCTCACCCCACCTTTCTGTTGCTTCTGTGTAATAATGGAGTCCAAGTTGTCTTAATTTAATTTCTGACCTCAAAAACAGAATAAAAAAATCATTAAAAATAAAAAAGGGTTTCATCATGTACTGAAAGTCACTTTATGATCACAGTTCTTATAACAATAGCAGGACGTGACTACTGGCTGGTTTTTAGGTTTGTGGCTGACACGGCCATGTTCGTTGTGCTCTAAAATACCGACTCATTTTCATCCTTCTGGCTGATGTCTCTCAGTCAGTCTTGGTGGTTTTGTGTCTCCAGGGGTAAATCAGCTCCCCAACAAACAGTTTCTTGATCAGGGCAGCCCACGAGTCTTTGGGGTAACAGCTGTAAGTCGAGGTGCGGTAGGTCTGAACCACTGTGCTGTACTTCAGAGGGTTAATCTGAGGAAGAAAACACAAGAGCCTGATAAGATGAACAAATACTTAATTCATTTGTATGTGCGGTTTTACTTCAGTAAAACTACAGTAAAATAGTACATTATACCGAGCCTCAGAACAGACAGAGGAAAATATATTTTATAGAATAAAGAAAATATCTACTTTTACATTCTTAGCAGTAACATCAGTAAGACTTCCGGCCCAAATCCTTCAGAATAAAAGCATTAACTGACCAGAACCCTTAAATTCCCCTCCAGACATATACAAATACTGTGATTTGACTAATAATTAGTGTATTTTTCATGTCAAAAGATTAACTACTGGACACAAGATGATTCCTACTTGACTGAAAAAAAAAAATCATCTTGTACGTCTGTCTAGGTGTTAAACTAAGAATTAAGATACAGGTGAAGTAACAATAAACTAAACACATTTTCGTGCAGGGGGAGTTTAAATGTTGTTTGTGAAGAAATGATTGGTTCTTTAAGAAACATCAGCCATACTGTACAAAGCTGATATTCATAATTCCTTTTAGACTGGATTCAAATCATAGACTGTATATAAAAATGGACAACACGTCTCCTGTTCCTACCACTGTGCAAAAATGAAGGCAAAATATTCGGGGTACAGGAGCTGCCATGTTGTGCTGGTGACATCATTTAGAGCCAGAGTCTGCGCAGCAGCGATCCACGGCATCGAGTTCCCGCCCACACACCCGCCTGAACCAACCGAGCACACTCGTCCCACCCCCTTTATATAGCATCAAATACCTAAATAAAAATCAAACTTATCAGGAAAATTAAAGCTTGAACAAACATCAGCGTGATAAGAACTACCTAAAAGGATGAAAGAAGAGGATACAGGAGCCAAGGTGACAAGGAAAAAAAGCCTGATTAATTCACTTCAGATTATGGGGTGAGTGGAAGGACTTGATTTTGGAAACTGTCCTCAATTGGATGAAACTGGACCAACTTCTACATTTACAATCTTTAAAAACAGGAACAAAATGTGACTCCTCACCTCCATCAGCAGGTGAAGAGCCGTCCCGGGCTCCTCACACAGCACCCTGAACTTTACACCCTCTGCAAAGTAAATGACACACACATCAGTAACAGGAATGTATTGTGTGCACTTTTTGATCACGTTGCTTTAATATGAACTCATTAGGTGTGCACAGGTTGCATTCGCCTCCTGAATGAGCTCAATTTTAAGCAGTAAAGTTGGTCTGAGGTTTAACCAGATCATCTTGACTATAGGAAGAACCTGTGGTGTTAGTTTCTATTTTATCCTGAATCTGGTTTAAAGAACTTCAGTTAACTGCATTTTAAACAGTGTTTCACCAGTAAAATGAAGATGCTGAAGGTGTTGTACCTGCCAGTCTGTAGGAGCGACAGGTGCGGAGGCCCACAGCGAACAGAGGGAAGGAGTTAATGAAGTCCACACTGAGATGGAGGACGCCCTGGAACAGCACCACCACCAGTCGCAACTGCACAACACAGGGACACACAGGGCTAAAAACAAACCCATCCTAAAAGAGTCAGAGACATCAATTCAAGTCGGCACATAGAAACAGAGTGGAAACCATGACTGACCGCCTGATTGGCCGTGGGATTTTGTGTGGAAATTTCAGAGTGTTAGCAACCGCTCTACAGCTGGAAACTTACAGATGGCGGTTACTGTGTGTAGCGTGAAGGGGGCAACAACTTTAATTATATTATGCAGCCGTGCGCTGTAGAATGCACCTTGAACCCTTTTTAGGCCGATTCCAATAGTGTATTCAAATGACTCATTCTAGATGACTAAATAAAGACAGAAATGATTCACTGTTTCTCTACCACACTTTTATTCCTGGTCGGCGTGAAACATCATTAATGGGTCTGTAATTTCCTCATTATTTCCAAGGAAGTTCAAATGGGGAAAAACATCTGGTGCTTATTAAAAGGAAACATTGAGACTAAGTTGACAATTTCCTCAGAAGAAATGTGTCATTTAAACAAAACGTAAAAAGAAGATTAAACAACAACAACAACAACTAAAAAAAGATGTGGGCGGTGCTTCAGAGGATTATGCTGCATACAACTTTCTATGGACATTTTCTTCTGCTGTTGTAACGGACATGAAGTCAAACTGAGCTGCTGCGCTCATTAAAGCGCCTTCACCTGTGGCTCGTCTTACCAGAGTGAAGACCAGGTAGTAGAGCGCCGTGGTGGGCAGCAGGAACAGCAGGACGGTGAACAGCAGCGTTCCAATGAAGAGCTGAAGAAACGCACAACACACTCACAGTAAACCTCTGCATCTCTGATGAGGACTAGGACGTGTGTGTTGTGTTAGTGTGTGCGTTACCTGGTCCAGGTCATAGGAGCAGGAGTCCACCCTCTGCCGCAGGACGTTCCACTTCTTCCCTCTGAAGAGCCTCCAGAGGGACGAGAGGCCGTAGACCTTCAGACAGTACAGCCTGACAAGAGACACAGACACAGCGGACAATAAGACCAGCTAACCAACCATCTGCTACTGAGCTAAGCAGCAGATTTTAACAGAAGAAATGCCTGAGAAAAGGCAGCGTTTTATATATGAGAGTTTAGTTCAGCAACAGTCATTCAGCAGTTTGTGTCTCAGTGGACAACTTGCTCCGTGATGGACAGCAGAATTAAGGACGAAACTCCCATCCTCATTTTTCACCATCAATTCTTAGAATATGCAGAGAGAAATGTAAATTTGACATCCCACTAACTGGTTAATTATTTTATTTTTTTATTTTTACTGGCAAACGTGGAATTTACAGAAGATTTGCAAATACTCTACATATTTCTCATCCTGTTCTGACAATTACATAATAAAAGTAAAATACACAAATCCTTAACTCTTAGAAAAGAAGCAGGGGAAGAAAAGCAAAAATGTAATAAAATTACATTGGATCCATTATGTCCTCTCAGTGCTGTGGCACACATTTAAAAAAGGCACACTTTGATTAATTGCATAGCCAAGCAACAAGAAAAAAAAAATTTAACTGTTAAATAGGTCATCTAACCTAAACTTTATAATGTGCAGAAAAATGGGGACAAAAAAGGGAAAGAAGAAAAACAGAGCTATGTTCACAGAGGAATGGAAATAAGTTACATAAAGAGTTTGTACAGTCTTGTCTTTGGATTGTAACGTACTCAATCTATACTTATTGCTCTGAGGGAGGCAAACTCGTGTTATTAACTGGGGACAAATAAATATTTAAAATGGCGGGGTCACAAATCCTCCCTAAAGACAGACAGAGAAGCTCTCTACATCTAATCCAAGCATAGATTTTATTCATCCTCTCCAACGCAGAAAGTGACTTGTGATCACAGCAGGAGACATTTTTAGGTGCAAGCATACAGATTTAATGAGTTAATCTGACAACGCTCCTCAAACTGAATAAAAAAAAAACACCCCAACACACTCGGTCATATTCACAAGAGCTGCTGGAGAAGAAATAAGAAAGTGGGTAATATTTCATTATGGGCGAGGGAGCCAAGCTATCTTTAGAGCAAATGCATAATTTAGCCAATCCGCTCTCCTCCAACATCCAAGACTATTAGCGTTCACAGCGTTCAGCCTTCAATCACACCACGCACACAGACCTGCAGCCATTAGCTCCTCTGGTTTAAAATAAATCTGAATGGAAATCAAAAGGAGGTGAGTGCACCTGAATTTACCAGCCATGATTTAAAAATATCACCAGATTTATCCTTTAATCCCTAAATAGGACTTACCAGTGGTGCCATGTTGTGGCATGGCTGTACATGCCCCGACATGTTAAAGATTAACAAACAATACTTTTCTTTTTTACTGTTTCTGAGTCTAATCACGCAACGGGACATATTTACATCTCATGTTCTGTGCGAGGACAGATCTTGAGCTGCTCTACCAGACTCCATGTAGATGTTCTACAACACTACAGCCATGCTAGCAGCTCTGTGAGGCTGTACCTGAGCTAAATGCTAATGTTAGCATGCAAACATGCTCAGGTGAAAAGGTCAGAGGATCATCAAAGTTATTACAAATCATCCTGAGGGGAACATGAATGTGTGCCAGTTAGCCTACATATCAATCCTTCCAATAGTGGTCGAGACATTTAACTTAAAAGCACAAATGACAACCTCATGGTGGTTTACAAACATGAATCTGACTTCCTGAGGTTGCAGAGACATTGTTATGGTTATCATTAGGTCCAAAATGCACCAGGACCAGTTTAAATGTCGCACTCTTTTATGGCACAAACGCCACTTTTGAGTTATTCTACCAGATAGCAGTTTGGATCGTCGTGCCCGACGAGTCCACGCAGCTCAATCTGCATGATCTTTACCGTCGATCAGCATCAGTGATTGTATTGTCCTGAAAAACAAATATCTTGAGCAAACTGCGTAGAAGAGACGAGTAGAGGAGCAGACCGAAGGAAACAACTCGAAGCACTAAATTATTTGATACAACCATCTGACCCAGTTATGCAACAGTGACGTAAAACAAAACATCGTGTTCTGCAAGTGGAATCTGGCGATTTATGGGTCATTGAAGCAGTTAGAATTAAAAAGGGGTAACAACATTGGGATTCTCTGCTTTGTCTTCCACATGCATAAAGTGGGAGTGCTGCTGAAAAATGTGGCTTTTTCCTGCTGTTGTTTATTCTTTGGCTCATTTCCTAAACCATACGTCTGTTTTCTATTTTCCAAGAGCCAGTTCCCAGAAAGCAGAATCATTGTATATTTTAAGACAAAGTTGCTCTGACAGATCAGGTCTAAAACCACAATTCAGGTCTTTCAAACTTTAACAGGAGGTAATAATTATAACCACAAAAAAATCATTAAAAAACGCTTTAACAGCAGGGGCCAAAGATGGCACCAACGCTGGTCGGTGTGTCCATGCATCACCTTGGTCCACTCGTCAAAATGTTTTTTTGAGATCTCCCGACCATTAAATCTAGCGCCAGGGTGAAGAAGAAATGTCCATGTGTACAGTAAGTAGAAACATCTTAGAGCAGATTGCAATGAAACCCAAGAGGATGATCACGGACAGCACTGATGCACCTCCACAGTGACATTCAGAAAGACTAACGTACGGGTCAATAAGATGCTGTAATTAAACAGTTTCACTACAGCAACAGAGGAAGACAATGGTGGGGAAAATACGCCCCCTACAGGGAATCATCTCACACTAACAGACAGTGTTAGTTATTTATATTTAACTGTAATTTCCGTTTTTGCTATATGCTGTTTGTTTATGCACCAACATCACTAAGTCACGTTCCTTGTATGTGTAAATTCACATGGCAATAAAGAGAATTCTGATTCTGGTCTGTCCGAATTCAATACTGCATCCCAATCCTGAGCAGTTTAGTATGTATTGTGTTCACAGTAAGCAAATTAGTCAGAACATATGCATAATAAAACACTTGATTTTGGAGCGTGCTGTTGAACACTATTGTCTCATGCACAAAAGAAATGCAAGTGCTACTCACAGCTGCACAACATCACAATAAATTGTGGAAGGTGGTGAGACGGCGCCAGAAAGATCATGGGTTTAATTTGCAGTTAGATTGACATCTGATGGTGCACGTGCAGTATTTTATCATTCTCTGTTAGTATGGATGATTTCTCAAATACTAATAATACAGTACAAGATTTCAACAACTGTACCGTAATGACGGTAAAAGCAAACTGCAGTTCTTAGTAAACATACGCAAGAACTTAAGACAAGAAAAGAAGATGGATGGTGCAATGTAGAGCCGCAACAATTAGTCTATCAAAAGAAACATTTCTGACTATCTTGATAATTTATTAATCACGTCAGTCATCTTTCAAGCATGAATGTCAAACATGTGCTGGTTCCAGCTTCTTAAATGTGACGATTTCTGAGAGTAAATGAAGAGTCTTTGTGTTTCGGACTGATGGTCGCACGGAATGAGTAATTTGAAGACGTCACTTTGGGCTCTGGAAAATTATGAGCACTTCTCACAATTTAACATTTTACAGACGTGTGAAAAAACTGAACCTCAACTAGCAGCAGCAGGTCTCACCTGGCTCCGTAGACGTAGAAGCAGTAGATGTGGAAGGTGAGCAGGGCGACCATGTCAGAGAGCAGCGAGAGGGCGAAGGTCAGGCCCAGGCAGGCTGACAGGCCTCCGTACCACAGGATCCCCTCGATGAAGGGAGACATCAGGTGGATGTAGCCTGGATGGAAAGATACATCAAGTCTGACCAGTGCAGGGACAGTTGAAGTCTATTGAAGCCACAAGCAGAGCTTTTAATCCTGTTTTCTGTTTTCATTCAGCATGAAAATGGTAAAAGATATAAATGCAAAGAATATATATATGCAATATAAAGCCCTGAGTGTGTGTGCACGCCTTTTGTGGCTCTGACTCACTGATCCAGAGGTGTATGTGGTACAGGAAGAAGCGGCCCAGAACCTGGTCTAGGGCCCGGTTCATCTTCAGCCCTGCAGGAGCTCCCATCAGCCACTGCAACAGCTCCTCCAGCTCTTTGGCCACATGCTGAGGAAGAACCACAGGAGCTTAACGGTAACGTGACAACGCCGTCTCATTTCATCAGCAGCTACTTTGCTCAGTTATGAGCAGACTGTATGCTAAGAAGGTCAATATTTACTTGATTACAGTTACCAAATTAAATTTCTAAACCTAAACTTGTTTTTGAGTCACAGCGCAACAGCCTGTAATTTGTGTGGCGTCTTTTGATTGGAAGCCAACAGCCAATAATTATCTCAAGACAACAAATTCAACTCATCTCATTGGCTTCAGATAATAAACGATAGCTTTGTTTTGCCGATATATTTCGAGGCTGTTGTCCAGAGAAAATAACGTCATCATTTTATTTACTTGTTATTTGTTTGGAAGCGGTTTTTAAAGATTATATTTTGGCACATTGATGAATTCAGACCACACAATACCAGGCTGATAACGGCCCAAATTGATAAACAAGACAAGAGTGAGCGCCGGGTTTGACAGTTTTATCCTGCGAAGCCGTCACGGTGGAAGACAATCGACAATCGCAATAGCAAAAAGGTAAGACACTATTATCCCGTAATTGGACACAGTGAGCATCTAGAAAGGCTAAAATACTGAGAAGTGTGATCTCAGCTGATGGAAAACACTTACATCAGCTGCAGGAACCAGCGTGTTGGCCAACATGGTGATGTGGTCGTCTCTGTAGAGCCACGAGATGAGCAACATGCCGAGAGCCACATCCACCAGAAACGACACCAAGATGTTGGATTTCCTACAGACAGACATACAGGTGTTAGTGGAATGCTTTGTGTTTTAGAAACTCTGTGGGCTTTACTTCAGTACAAAAAACAAAACCTGTGAAACAGAGGCAACACATGTGCAGAAAAGTCCACACCGTCAGAGAGTTGCTTTCACACACAATCACCTCATGAACTGCGTGTGTCCGGCGGCTGGTGTCACCGAGCTGAGCGTCCTCATGTGTTCGGTTCTGTAGCTGAGCTGGACGCAGCTGGACAGCTTACTGGACAGGAAGTGCAGCGGGTAAAGACTGAAGATCCTAAAAGATAAAACATAATAATGGAAAGAAAATGATGGTGTTCCAAGTGAATGTGGATTGCAATCATTCTGATCTGCCACTTCCAGAACAGAGATGATACAACTTAGTTATATATCTAATGTTAAACTGATCAATACTACATCTAGATTTAACATGTTACCATTTTATTCGTTATATGTGTATAAATGTTTCTTTAAACAATATCAGCGTTTACAGCTCGATGTATGTCGGTGTTTGTGTGCATGTTGTTTGCTGCCGCCACACTACAGTTACATCAACACATCCCGTTGGCAGAGAGTTTTAGTGTCCCGTGGGCATAATTCTGGATTTAGAAAAATATTTAGGAATCCCTGAAGTAAAAGTTTGAAGTGGGACATCTGGGCTTTCTGTGAATTTGTGTGTAATTTCAAAGCGGGAAAGACATTTCTCCAAGAAGCTCGTCACCCCTCGATGATCCATTAAGTCTCACCGGATGTTACAGATCCAGGTCCATATGGAGAGTAGCCAGCCGATGAGCAGGCAGAGCGGGACCGATGCCTGTTTGAGCAGCTCCACAATGATGCTGGCCTCTCGACCTTCAGACTGCCAGTGTGTCAACTTCAGTGGCCCGTCGTCGTACTTGTCCAGGAAGAAGAGTGGCTGGCTGTGGGCCACCGTCTGGAACATCTGCACCAGAGGACAGGAGGAGCACGTTGGGGGTATGCATGAAAGCCACACAATAAAACCGAAAGTCTAGATGAAGAATGTTATAAAATGTGTGTAAGACACCAGCTCGTGACTATGGATAGTATTTGGCTGGAATAATAAAAAAAAACCCAGACCATGGTTTCTACAGTTGCAATAAACTGAAACCTTTTTTGGGACAATTTAAATGCATCCATAATGGGCATTATTATGGCTGTTGATGATGTACAAAAAAGTGACAGGTACCTCACTTTAACAAGAATTAACGTAAAGCTGATCCTTATGATGTTCAGGAAATTAATTCAGTAGAAAGATTCACTTTCTTTTGAGAGTTAAAGGAAATATTTTTGATAATTTACATAAAACGAGATACCTAACAATAAACACAACAGTTTAAAGCGACTGAAAATGATATATAGAATAAATCAAAAATAAACTAACGGCACCCTGACGGGGAGTAAAACGATATCATGCTGCATTATTCCTCTTTCCTTCAGTGATATGCTGCTGCAGAACGGCAGAAAAACCGATTCAGACGTTTGCGTGGCAAACCCATCTGCCACGTCAGACTGAATAATTTCCAACTTTCATTCATCTTACTTGCATAATAAAACTGAACAAAGTGGAATCAAAGCGAAAACCAGCACTTTTCCATTTCTGTGTCACCTCGGTCTGGTACCTGTCTGAGCTCAGATGGTGGATCAGTTTTGGGGTCGGGAACTCCGTTCTCGATGGGGTGAAGCTGTGACAACATCACCTTCCTCTGCTCGTAGTGGACGAAGATCACCTTCTCCTCCTCTTCATCACCTCCAGCCTCTCCATCAGCCTTCTCCTTCATCTTCTTAGTGTCCCGCTGAACTGCTCTTCCATCTGGCCACGACAGAGATAAATTCATTATCAACTCCTGACAGCTTTCTTAATTAAGAAGTGTGAACAGAACGTCCTCCTGAGGTTCATTAAATACTCGCTACAGATGATAAATGGAATAATTCTAGATTAACTAAAGGAATTGAATGGAATCTGTGGGTTTGTACCTTTGGTTAATATTTTAAAATATGCCACAAATTACGGAAATACTAAATTAAATTGATTCTTGCCATGTTGAAAAAGCCTCTTAAAATGGGAGAAATTAAAACTAATGATGAGAATTTCTGATATTTCTGTCTGTCCTAAAGCCCCCAGCAGAAACCTCCAGTACTACTGTATCAACCCGATGAATATCCGTCTGAAAGTCTTACTCTGATCCCGGTTGAGGACCTGGCAGGCGAAGCCTGTCTTGCCCACCTCGCGGTTGATCTGGAGCCAGTGTTTCTGGGGGAAGATGGTGCTGAGGTCTCTGAGGAAGCTCTCCATTCCCTCCTGACCGTCTTTAGGTAGACTCCATGAGCCCAGCACCGAGAGCCCCACCCCACTCTGGGTCTGCATCTGGGTGAAAAGGATGTGTGCAGTGATGGAGGAGGAGAGACTAATAAAGACTTTGAGACCCTAATGAAGCAGTGTGCCTTGACTTTGTTTGAGGAATAACATTTTCAACTTTGGTTCATGTTGTGCAAAATGAGCAAAATGATCAAAATCAGGTTTTATTGTGCAGCAGATTTAAAGTTTTTATTTTCATGCAGACGGTTAGGAGATCCATTGAGGATTCTTAAAATACCTTGAAAACAGCAGTGGCTTTCTGGGTTTTTTCAAATATCACCTTTCGGAAAATCGGATGTCATAACAATACACGAAAGGCACAAACTGGGACTAAGTTTCACCCCAATCCAGACCTGACAGGACACAGAGGTCTGTCCGGTGCTGCACTGACCTGCTGGACGTACTGTTTGACCTGTCCGGGGATGAACGGGTAGTGGATGACCGCCAACACCACGGCAGAGTCATGGCCAGCGATCCAGCGGCCGACCAGCAGTCCGCTGTCTGCCCTGTTACAGCACTGCGGGAAGAAGATCTTCAGCACCATGACTTCGCTGCAGCTCAGCGTTCAGCCTCCAGCAGCTCTGATCCCCTGAGGACGAGAGAGAAAAACAACCAGGTCAGTGGACGTCTACCTCTGTGGCTCATTTATGTGTTTTTAATACACAACAATGGAGCTCTATGGCACAGAGGAGGAAGAGATATCATGCTGTCACGCACACAGGTTTATGAAACGGATGGATTTTAAGCTATAACAAGAAATTGGTGTGAAGCTGATCCTTCAGGAAAATACAAGTGGTTCGACATTGTACAGAAAATGCACTCAACTTTAAATTCCCCTGTCTTTATAGAGTTGAAGGAGGTCGTCTTGACAGATTAGGGATTATTTACAGGAAACGAGACTTGGATGTTTAAATATGGAATAAGTGGAAATGAGGATGTGTATCTGAATAACCTAAAACCACTTGTTCTGTGCTGTGTTTGTGCTTGATTATTCATGAATTACAGATCTAATATATGGATGTTTGTTGGGAGCTTGGTGCACAGACGCGTTGTAGCGTGACGACGCGGTTGGCCTCGTTTTGTGCCCTTCAAATATTGAGTTTGGAGCGTGTTGTTGTGGCAACACATAACGCCGGCGGCAGGAACTCCACCGATGTCAGTGACAGTCGTGTCCGTTAGCAGGCTAGCTGAGGACGGTCGTTTAGCTGTAGTGCTCGCTGCCGGAAAACAGAATACACCGACAGAATAAGACGACATGACTTAACACTCATATGGAGAATAATAAAACGTTTTACGCTGATTCCGTCCTCGAGCGTACACATTTCTGCTCCAAGTTCACCAGACATTTAACTTTAACGTGTTCAAATTCGAGCTTAAGTACCGCAGTGAGGCTGCCTCGAGGCAGCGCAGAGGTTCGGCAGCACGAACACAACATTTTATACTGAAAAACACGTCAAAAACACGATATTTACCTTCCTTAACACCAACACGGGCTTTCACCTTCCATCTGCAACGACGAATGGCGCTAAGCTAAGCGGGGAGCGGCGCCATTTTCTTTGTTGACAGTCCATTGCGTGAAATGCTCCGGTGAGAAACACGCGTCCGTGTGTGTGTGTTCCTTCTATCGCGACGAGTTGTTTAAAAAACAACAACAACGATTTAAGTTGTGAACTTTTAGTTGGACTTTAACAAAGTCACGTATTTATTAAAAGTTGTTTACGTTTCTGTCGAGTCTCTCAAATGTGTTTCGGATTAATTCCGTCTGGTCACTTTAATTTTAAACCGGATGTTTAAATAGTACGTTATCATGTCTGACATGACGCAGTTATGCCCACATTTAACAGCTGAAAACGGTTAAAACTCTTCTCACCAAGACTGTAGGCGAAGGTTTATTATTAATAGCGAGTAAAACAACCAAACAATTCTAATGATAATAACGCTGTGTGTGCGTGTGTTTTCCTACAGTTTCTCATTGTGGCCACTAGAGGGCAGCAAACACTCATGATTCTAAATACACATGTCAAAATGTCTGGCCCTCATTTAT